>JAUCMX010000024.1:18054122-18154122 GCA_033459395.1 Hemibagrus guttatus | reverse complement strand
GACGGCGCAAACACACTGACGGCTTTGTTCAACACAAATTCCACATGCATTTCTCTGAACAGCAGTTAACATGCTCCGTATAAATTCCACACCCCGGGCTTTTGTTAGTCACTCATTACGTTCTTCTTGCTGTAATCTCTCGGGCGAGAGTTACGGCTAAATCTTTTACACGTCTCTGATCTTAGATTGGGGGGCACGGTGGCTTGGTGGTTAGCACGTTTGCCTCACACCTCCAGGGTTGGGGGTTCGATTCCTGCCTCCACAGTGTGTGTGGAGTTTGCATGTTTTCCCCGTGCCTCGGGGGTTTCCTCCGGGTACTCCGGTTTCCTCCCCCAGTCCAAAGACATGCACTGTAGGTTGATTGGCATCTCTAAATTGTCTGTAGTGTGTGTGATTGTGTGTGTGTGTGTGCCCTGTGATGGCTTGGCACTCCGTCCAGGGTGTATCTTGCCTTGATGCCCAATGACACCTGAGATAGGCACAGGCTCCCCGTGACCCGAGTATAGATCGGATAATGAATGAATAATCTTAGATTGAGAAACTCAAAACTCTTCATTTCTTTCTTTCCAGAATAGTAAACATTGCATGGTGGCACATGTGAATATAAAGCAGGTTTATCACTTTTTTCTGCACAGATTTTCTGAGCATTACGCTCTTCTGACTGATGTGATGTTTCTCCTGCTGACTGGTTCCCAGTATAGTCCAACAGTAAGTCCTACAGTAAGAAACCTGTACAGGATTCTAATGAGAATTTCGATGGTATATTTTGGAGCCAGAACTTTAAGAGTCCTAGAGTCCTTGTAGGATTGCTTCTCCAGGATTTCTTAACGGTATCTGTTTGGGTTCCTGTTCAATTGGATATTTTAAGAATTTGTCATTTTTACTCTATTTTTTCTCTCTATTGTTTTTACTAAATACTGATTGAACTCTCCTCATCACACTGATCAAGACCAAGCACACTGAAGCTGCAGTAACATCATAAACATCACAGGGGTTTAGGGCTGTTGTTTTGGATGTCAATGTGAGAATAAATAAGAAAGAGCTACCAAAACCTACCTACATAATTACTTCATACCATCAAACGTCTCTTAATTCTTCTCCCATACATAGTGTGTTACTTATGAACACAGCATCAGTGTTAAAATCCTCCAAACAATAATAATCTCATGAACGAATGAATCATTTTTAAAGAAAGTCTTTAGGATTTTAAAACACCTATATCACCCTCTGTAATTGTAATCCAATACCAAGCTGATATTTTCAATAAAACACAAGCGGAGATCCAGTAAGAGTCTAAAGCTCAGCTAAAATCCTGAACAGAACAAACTGAAAGTCCAACAGGATTTTTTTCACATGGCCCAAATCATCCAGTCGGGATGATTACTCCGGTTCCTCGTGTAAGTTTAACCCTGACTTCCTTGTTCTGCATGGCTGCAGGTGCTCACCTGAACGCTGAGCTATATATAGCAGATCACGAGAGCATCGGCTCATTACATGCGTCCAGGCCATGGGGAGGAGGAAGAACACTGAGGACAAAGAGTAGAAACATTACAGTCACGCTCATATACTGAAACACAGGAGAAGATCTTAGATCTTACTGAGATATTCAGGAGACTGCTTTCTTGTCAGAACTGATTAGTGGATTAATTGTTCCACAGGTGAATATATGGTGGTAATTCGCTCTACTAAGCTTAAGAGGCTTTTAAAGCATGGTACAGTTTTTAGATCATTTAATAAGACACTGTGAGAAAGTTCTACATGTGTGCTGACTGCTGTCACTGAGGGGAAATGAGTCATGAATGAATCAGATATTTGCTTTTATTGCACAGTGGCATACTGCCAAGGAGCAGTAGTGTGTGTGTGTGTGTGTGTGTGTGTGTGTGTGTGTGTGTGTGTGTGTGTGTGTGAGTGACCGAGAGCGAGCCCCTCTAGTAGAAGGGAAGTGTGTCCAGGGGCATGTCTGGGCAAGTCCTTTATTTTCCCTTCAAAGCACCTGTTGATCTTCAGCACTGTTTCTTTATACTTTTTTCTGGGAACATGCCCTCATTAGCTCACTGAATTTTCCACACTTTCTCTCAAAACTGCACCACCGTGGAGACGATTTCCTCTCTCTAACACTAGACATTCACTTGCTGTAGCTAAACCTGCACAGCAAACTGAATCACAGGAGCACAATGGGACGAGACAGAACTCGTGTCAGTGGACGGAGCTCTGCCTGTCCTCAGGTCAGTGAGCCGAGGCTGAAGGGTGTTCTTCTTTGCTGCCAGGGGCACAGCAGACTGGTTCGGGGTTAGTAAGGATGGCGACGCTACACAGAAATGGCAAAGAAAGAGCCTGCGCCACTGCAGTCTACGCTACGGTAAGCTGAAGCCTCAGGTGATCCGGGAGATGGAGCTTCCCAGCCAGGACAACATCTCTTTAACCAGTACAGAGACTCCACCACCTCTCTACGTACCTACATCACAGCATGGCATACCAAAGGTACACCTTCTCTAGATTATATGTAAATATTAGTTTTTTAACTTTTCCTACGGATTCATTCTCTTGCCGAAGAACGTCCATAAGTATCTGATCAAGAACGTGATTAACTCAACACCGTCTTCTCGCTTGCGCTCTGCTCAGATCGTGGACCCGTTGGCGCGCGGTCGGGCTTTCCGCATGGTGGAGGAAGTGGACGGATACAGCGTGCCCCATACGCCCATCACGCCTGGTGCCACCTCTCTCTGTTCTTTCACCAGCTCCCGATCTGGACTCAACCGGATACCTCGCAGACGCAAGCGGGAGTCCGTGGCCAAGATGAGCTTCAGGGCAGCGGCTGCCCTCGTCAAGGTGAGCTAACACGATCAGTTCAATAAACAACACAGGAGAGGAAGTGCAGAGAAAATACAACACTTTGGGATACTAAAAGCAGCAGTATGAAGTGTGTTAGTACAAAGTCAGTGTACTTTTAGGATGTGAGCTAGATTCAAGTGAACAAAATTTTGAAAAGTGCTAGTCTAATGGAAATTAAATATTGCACCATTCTCTTAAGAAAAAGATCATCCTACTCTGTGGGAGGGAGGGAGGGAGGGAGGGAGGGAGGGAGGTTGTAACTTGTAGTTTCCGAGCACCGACTAGGAAAAAAAACAGTTCAGAATTCCTACTTTGAAGCAGCTGATGTTAAACCAGCATAGCCGCTCACAGCATTAACAGTAAACACAGCAGCACTTCTTATCTTAAGAAGTTACACTGTTTGTTTGTGTGTTTATTTATTTATTTAAATTATGGCTTCATGTATCTCAGAAGGAAGCACCTGTTAGCATTCCACCTCTGTTTCTGGTAGCTGTTGTGTGATTGGGCGGAGCTAGCGAGAGGGTGGGGTCTGGATAATCATCAAATTGGGAGAAAATTGGCTTGTAATTGGTAACCAAAGAAAGCATGATTTTTAATATGCCTTATAATGGGGTGAAGAAAGAGCGAGTTGATTAATATTAGTGGAGATTAGTGGACACGCTGGGGGTCAGGTGTATGTTTTACCGATCTATTCCATTCTGTTCAATTCAATTTTATTTGTATGGCTCTGTTAACACTGGACATGGTCACAAAGCTGCTATAATTAATTTTATTCACTCATCTAGGGATTATCCTGGTCAGGGTTACTGTGCTTTAAATAACTTATTCTTCATATTTTGTAAAATAGAAACAACTCTGTAAGTCCATTAGCAATTACTGCACATGGGTACAAGCAAAAAATAGCTGCTGGCAGTGGGCAGGATTGACCAGAATTCCTTCAGGAGCAGGTAGCTGCGAGATAAAGTCCAGTGCTTACTTTTACTTTGGATCCTTTTTGAAATTGTGTTGTTGTTTTTTTTTTTTTTCCAGGGACGCTCATTCAAAGAAAGCACGCTGCGGAGGGTCCACAGGCGCAGCTTCACCCCGGCCAGCTTCATCGAGGAGGACGTGGTGGACTTTCCTGATGAGCTGGACACCTCCTTCTTTGCCAGAGTAAGTCAGAAGTCCTGTCAGAGTCGTCCTCCTTATTAACCTCTTCCAGCTGATTGTTTATTTATGCAGTTTTCCGCCTGTCAGTACGAGTCGGAGTGTAACGAGTGGAGAGTGATGGTGATGTCAGGTCATCTCACGTACACATCAATAATACTACAATGCCTGTGTCCGCTTGATGTCACACACAGGAAATGGAGTAACCTCTGCACTCTGTGAGCACTATGGCCTTGGGAATATGTACAAAATATACCGCCTCAACAGATTTAATTAGCAGTTGCTATAAAAGCGAACGTTACAATGAGTTTTTTACAATGACAGGAAGACGCCTCTGTCGGTCATTATGCACACACACCAGCACAATTCAGAAACATAATTCATTAAATTTAGTGAAATTTCTTGCTAAAGGCTTGAGGATTAGTCTCATGTAAGCCAGAGCTTCAGACTGATGGCAGAAGGTCTGGTCTCCATCGCAGCTTTTATTGGCCAAGGGCCGTCCATTAGGGCGTCTATCTGTAAAGCAACCAATCACATTTAATTTTTTTCTGCCTCATGTTTAGGGGTGAAAATGTCCCTACAAAAACAGACCGGAGTGTAACCATAGATCATTCATTTAAAGAAGTCGTCATTTGAAAAATCCAGCATTTAGCTGATCCTCATAAGCCTCATTGTCACAGTTCCTTCCACGACACCTTCCTTCTTCCAGGATAGATGTAGAGCATCACGAAGGCAGATTTCCAGGTGAACCGTTAAAAAACATGGCACACGTCTCCCGGAAATCCTGAAGAATCCAACCAAAGAGATGTCGACTTTAAAACTCCTGGAGTGTTTCCAGTTTTATGTGCCGTACACATCAGACATTCAGTCAGTGCTTTGTAGGTGTGACATCTGCAGCTGAGGCAGAAGACCTGATTTCAGCGGGTATGCTGTAGGTGGAGTTGCATGTAGCCTTTCTTTATCATATATACATTAAGTACAGCGACATTTTCTTCACATTGTTAGGAAGTTGGGATCAGAGCACAGGGTCAGCTATGATACAGTTCCCTGGAGCAGAGAAGGCTACGGTCCTTGTTTAAGGGCCCAGCAGTAGCAGTGTGGCAGAGCTGAGGATTGAACCCCTGACCTTCTGATCAGTCACTCAGAGTCTTGACCTCTGTGTTTTTGCTCAGGACGGACTGATGCAGGAGGAGATGTCGACCTTTCATGACGAGGTGTTTGAGTCTCCTTCCGACTCTACCACCAAGGACGTGGACAGCAAGCAGCTGGACGAATCAGAGCTGACCGGCAGTGCTCTAGACAAGAACGAGCTTGAGAGGAGTCACTTGATGCTGTAAGTCTGCATTCACTGCTTAATCCTGGTGCAAATTATACAACCTTAAGACTCACATGATTGAAATTGCACATGTCCATGATTCACCCAGGCACCATTAGGTTGTCCATCATGGTAGTTTTTGTGCTGAGTAATAACGTCTATCTGTATGCTGTAACAGACCTCTAGAGAGAGGCTGGAGAAAGGCCAAGGAGGGAACCCCTGCTCCACCTAAAGTCCGGCTGAAACAGGAAGTGGTCAGCGTCAGCGGGCAGAGACGAGGGCAACGGATCGCCGTGCCTGTCAAGAAGCTCTTCGCGCGAGAGAAACGGCCGTATGGACTTGGCATGGTGGGCAAGCTGACCAATCGGACGTACCGCAAACGCATAGATAGCTACGTGAAAAGGCAGATAGAGGACATGGACGATCACAGGTAGAGATTTGTGTTCAGCTCTTAGACATGTGCCATTAATGGTTTCATAGCTTTTCATGCTTTCGACATGAGAACATGAGATAACACATCTTCACTGAATCTGTGGTGTTTTAAAGGCCTTTCTTTACCTACTGGATCACATTTGTCCACCTACTCATTACTGTTCTGGCTGTATGTATTTATGGCATCGCACCCGTGGGCTTCTCTCAGCACGAGACGGTTGATTCTGTGAGTTCAGCCATTTACCCAGAGTTTCAGGACAAAATCTGTGCTTTGTGGTACAAAATTATGACATTCTTCTTGTTTTTTTTGCTAAGGTTTTAAGAAACAAAGGTGTCTATGAGAATGTCAAGTACGTGCAGCAAGAGAACTTTTGGATCGGACCGAGTTCGGTATGTTGACCGTCACTGCACAAGCGTAAGAGTTAAGCTGTATTATTACATACTGGCCTGTTTTGGGCTTTTTGTCCTCATGGCTCTTCACCTTAACACCACCAGGAGGCTCTGATCCATCTGGGAGCCAAATTCTCACCCTGTATGCGTCAGGACCAGGAGGTGCACGATCAGATCCAGAAGAAACGTGAAACCGAGCGCTACTCGGCCTGCTGTGTACGCAACGACCGCTCGGGCTGCCTGCAGACGTCTGAGGAGGAATGCTCGGTGAGATCTTCACTTCAGCGTTCTTCATTCGAAGCTTTCGAAATGCTTTTATGTTCTTTTCCAGATCTTTGACACGATACAGTGCTGTTCAGTCACAGAGGTCTACACTGAGTTTCTTGCACTTCATGGGTCGGTTTTTAGACTGAAATGCACTGTGAAATATGGGTGTGTTTTCACACAGGTGTATGTCTAGACATATGAAGATAATCAAAGCAAACAGGATGCACCTGAGGTCAATTTGGAGTCATTATGGACTAATTATGGAGCCATTATCACTGGGTGTACATTAATGCACACAAATTTAATCCATTCGAAATGAAATGTATAATACAGTAAATTATGCAAAAAGTGAAGAGATCTGAACACTTTCTGAACCCACTGAACTTCAAAAACCTCGTGGGAATCAGTCAGTCACTAGGTGAGGATTAAATAGTAGGTTAGGACGATATTGTGGTTAGTTTTTGGTACCACTGAGAGGATACAGTATAAGATGAGATAAGATAAGAAAAGACAGAACTTTATTAATCCCAAAGGAAATTCTTTTGCCAGGGACTGCTTCAGATTACAAGAGAAAAAAATCTAAATGAAAAACAAAAGAATTATTCTGTATCATAGGATTGATTATTGTGTATTCTGTACTACAAGCAATAATCAGTTAAGAAGTTGGTGAATCATGCCCACTTTTTCTCTCTTTCTTTTTCTTAGAGTACACTGGCTGAGTGGGTGAAGTGGCCCCAACATCCCAGCGCTCCACTACTGGACGGCAAACCGCGCAATTACGGCTCCGTTTGCCATCAGGACCCCAGGTGAGATAAGCGTCTGCCTCAGCAAACGTTTCTATCCGTATAATTTACACACTGTGGCACTCATGATCTGGATGATTGTTGGGCTTTGTGCAGGATTTGTCTGGAGCCAGCTTCTGTAGCGCCTCACGAGTGGCCTGATGACATCACCAGGTGGCCGGTAAGTGTGACAGCACAGCAGGTGTGAAGCTTAGTGATGGCTGGGTATTGGATGTAGCTATGAAATTACAGGGTTTCTGTGGTTTTTTGAGGTCATTTATAAAATGAAGGTGTAGGTGATGAAAAGAAGAGGTTTTTGGGTATCAGAGGATTATGAAGCACTGTGCTGTTTGTTTTAGGTCTGCACCAGGTACAACACCGGCAATCACACTAACCTGCCCCACATCGACTGTACCATCACTGGGCGGCCGTGCTGCATTGGAACTAAAGGAAGGTCAGATCAACCATGTGCTGTATACATATACGCTCACCTTCAGTTAACATTCGCATCAAACGTCAGTACCTGAACCTGCAGTATTCGCTGCCACATGATTGGATAATTGCATGAGGTTTCCCCAATCAGGTGATTGGTGAATGTGTGTAACAAACCGTATGAGAAACACATCGCTGTGTCACTGACTCTGTGCAGGTGTGAGATCACATCACGGGAATACTGTGACTTCATGAAAGGTTCTTTCCACGAAGAGGCAACACTGTGTTCACAAGTAAGCAATGCTGCATGCGACAGTGAGACACTCGGCCTAATCTTTACTGTCTTAGTGACATAAAAGCTAAAGCCATCTTTCTTTATAGAATCCAGGTTTTTCATTCGAATTGTTCATCATTATTTTAGAATAATTCACTCCGGTTTGGTCTGTATGGCTCCGGAGCATGTCCTGGCAGCAGAGTAACTAGAAATTCATTTCAGATGGCTGAGGAAATAAAAATAGTATAATAAAGTGGTTGTTTTCCTGGTCTGTCCCGTTTCATTCCCAAATTAGTAAGCGTGACTCACTCGTGCATTTCAGATGGATGTCAGATGGACAGTCAGAGCGCTGACGATGCCACTTTATTAGAATCTTTTAAAACATAATCAACCTTCATACAGTCTTTCCATATTACTATTACCATTACTGTAAAAAAAAAAATAAGCAGAAAATAGCAGACCGAAATGTCACCTGATCTACTTTTCTGTTGCAGTAAACTCCGCCTCCATATCTTTATGCTTATAGTGTAGCTTTCAGTCAGAAACAGGAAACATGCCTCAACTGAATGAATAATCCTGTTTCTCACCCCAGCAACTGCTATCCAGTCAAATGTGATTCACACAGATACATGCGTTTGTATATTATTATATAATGCATACTATTTTCCCCTCAATTCCCAAGAAACAATCTTTTTTCTTTTCAGAGCTTATCAGTGTTAGTTGATGAAACTATAGACACTTTGATAATAGCCCTTAAGGGTCTCACAGTGTTGTATTGCATAATGCAGTTGTGTGATTTATTCTCATTGCTAAAAAAATATATCTCATATCTTCTTGTAAAGTGTGTGTCAGGGATATGTCTCGTACCATGGCTTTAGTGTATCGTCCCATGCCTGTTACATGAGAAACTTTGGATAATTTAAGATTTTAATCATGTTTTAAGACTGCATGATTAGCGTGCAGCGAGTTAGCGTAGATATTAGGGTAAACCAGTCACCTCATGTCCCCCGTACACTTCAGCTGTACGATTCTGCCGCAGACTGAGTGAGTGAGTGAGCTCATCGCCTGTAAAGGCCGAGCTAATCTGGTCTGGCTTCGGGAAAATCCTCATGTAGTCAGACATCTGTGAGTTTCGCACTGAAGCCGTGCTGACAGACAGGAAGAAACGACCCTGAGATTCTCCTTCAGACATAAAAGGCTTTTCTGTGCTTTTACTTCCTCTGTCTTTAATACGAACGATTTCTGTTTCCAACACCAGGTTCACTGTATGGATGATGTTTGTGGCCTGCTGCCTTTCCTCAACCCTGAGAAACCTGACCAGTTCTACCGCTTGTGGCTCTCTCTCTTTTTACATGCTGGGTGAGTTTTTCATCCTGAAGCATCATCTACTGTATCTGCTCTTCCTCCTGCCCCCCTTTTAAGCACTGATTCACATGAGTTTTACCTGAATATCCTACATTTTTATCCCTTTGTTATATCCAGGTAAACATGTATGTATGTATGTATGAATAAATGAATTGAACAAACAAATAAATAAATGGAGAAAAAATAAATAAACAAATGTAACAAAATATTTTTGCTCATAAATCATGCTTGGCTCAGTTTACTTTAATGATACTTTAAACATTTATAATTAAAAATAAATGGGTGGCTTAGTGGTTAGCACGTTCGCCTCACACCTCCAGGGTCCTGGGTTCCTGTCTCGCTCCCGCTCACTGTGTGTGTGGAGTTTGCATGTTCTCCCTGTGCTTGATGGGTTTCCTCCGGGTGCTCCGGTTTCCTCCCACAGTCCAAAGACATGCTTCTAGGCTGATTGGAGTTGCTAAATTACTCGTAGAATGTGATTGCGTGAATGAGAGTGTGTGTGTGTGTCCTTCCATGGGTTGGCACTCCGTCCAGGGTGTATCCTGCCTTGATGCCCGATGTCGCCTGAGGCACAGGCTCCCCGTGACCCGATGATGGATCAGATAAGCGGTACAGACAATGGGGAAATAAATAAATGGTTATTTCACAGGCAAAGCTTTTCATAGGTTTTAAAATAAATATAGTTTGGTTGAAGAGTGTATAGTTGTTTTATTTATTTATTTTTTTTAAGACAATATTTTGTTCTTAGTGATTAGTTTTGCTCCTGATGGACTTAGCCATCTCTTGGATGTAACCCAATTTTGCCAAAATTCTTATTATTTTATTTTCTACATCAACAAGAATATTTGTCAGGAACCACTGGGACAGTTCCCTGCCAGACCACCAGAGGGGGTGCTGGCAGGCGAGTCATGATAGCCTGCTTTGTTGTTTATGTTCCCCATGTGTTTTGTGCTACACCCCTCCTATTGTTCTGCCTTTCCGCCTTGTCACCTGTTCTCTATTTACCTTGATGTGTTAACCTATATATATATATATATATATATATATATATATATATATATATATATATATATATATATATATATATATATATATATACACATGAGCCCTTGTGTACCTGTTGGCGTCAGTCATTGTTTGTTCATATGCCTGTTCGTATGTTTGTTCGTTTGATGTCCAGGTGCTGTCACGCCCTGGTTTTCCAGGTTCACGTCATGTTCAGTTAACCATGCTTAGTTGCGTTTAGTGTTTCGTGTTTGTACCGTCTTACCCCTGTTAATAAAGCAGCACTAATCCTGCGTATGGGTCTTATACATGGAGTGGGGCGCACGTGGCTCCCACGGAGATCCGGGTTTGAGCCCCATGGGGTGCAGGGGGCCCGGATGTTACAATTAATAGTTTTCTAATATTTTGAACAATATTAATATTGATTGAGCTCATGCAGACCTACGAGTAATCAGTGCAGGTTAAGCAGGTCAGATTAGAGGGTTGTTTTTAATTGAAACTGGTATCGTGTGGTTCTTACCGATATGTAAGGAGCTGATGGTGATATCTCACAAGCCGACATGTTTAGCTAATCTGTTTTGAGAACAGCTGACTCTAATTCTTTGATGAGACGCAGTGTTCTGAGCCTGGACTGTAATTAAGGTAGTGCTGGCTTGCTGGGCTTGAGCAGAGCTCTCCTGATTTCCTGTTCCTAATCACGTTGGGGAGAACCGCTCACGTGCCCCTGACATCCACACCCTGTAAAGCCGGTTCAGACGTTACTCTGCGCGTGTGAGGCTTCCTGATTGCAAAACTGCATGTGTTCATGTGTCAGCTGAAACGACGCTTTTGGTAATAATGATAAATATTGACCACATGATGCAGCCTTTTCTGAATACACAGAATCACGTCATCAACTGATGAGATTAGTGTTTAAAGGAGGCGTGTTATCCTGTAAAGAGTACATTACCAACGTCTCATATAGTGTCTTCTTTAAGTAACTGCACTGAGAATTTGGAAACACTCAGGTGAAAGAGACAAGTACAGGAAAGACAGACTTAAATCTCCAGGTCCAGGGTCTGTGTAGGTTAAAGTAGCATAAAGATTCTCATTCTTATCTTTTTTTCTGTCTGTGTGTGTGTGTGTGTGTGTGTGTATATGTGTGTGTGTGTGTATCAGGATTTTGCACTGCCTGGTTTCGGTGATATTTCAGATGACAATCCTGAGAGATATAGAGAAGTTGGCTGGTTGGCTGCGTATCTCCATCATCTACATCCTGAGCGGAATCACGGGAAACCTCGCCAGCGCCATCTTCCTGCCCTACAGAGCTGAGGTACACATCTCAACACACACAACATGCACACATATGCACAACATGCTCAAAACACACCATCATTACCTCTGATGTTAAATAAAAGGAATATTGTGTGTTTGTTGTGAGTATTGTGTGTGTTTGTTGTGTTGTTTGTATCTCAGTTCCTCCAGGATTTCGTGATTTTTGCGATCACAGAAATTAACAATCAGACTGTGATATTTGGCTGAGATTAAAATTTTCCAAAATAGTCGCAGATTTTCTGCAGATTTGGGTGGAGACACGTCGTGTGACGTCACAACACACTTTTATCCAAATCTCTGCTCAGTTCAGGTGTGTGAGCACGAGTCTAGCTCTCAGAGAAAATCACAGAATAAAAGTAGAATCCTGTGTTTGTGTTTTCACCAATTCAGAAAAATAACACAAAATCAAGCATTTTTGCTGCAACAATCACAAAAATCTGGGAAATCCTGGAGGAACTGTTACCCGTGGATGTGTTCTGACCCGGTTCTACGTGGCTCTTTGCTCAGGTGGGTCCGGCCGGCTCGCAGTTTGGCATTCTGGCATGTCTGTTTGTGGAACTCTTCCAGAGCTGGCAGATCCTGGCACAGCCTTGGCGGGCGTTTGCTAAGCTGCTGTGTGTGGTGCTGTTCCTCTTCGCCTTCGGCCTGCTGCCCTGGATAGACAACTTCGCCCACATCTGCGGCTTCGTGTCGGGATTTTTTCTGTCGTTCGCTTTCCTGCCCTACATCAGCTTCGGCCGCATGGACATGTACCGCAAGCGTTGCCAGATCCTCGTCTCACTCACACTCTTCCTGGGCATCTTCTCTGGGTTCGTGGTGCTCTTTTATGTCCGTCCCATCAAGTGCGAGTGGTGCGAGCTGCTCACCTGCATTCCCTTGACAGACAAGTTTTGTGAGAAGTATGACCTGAACGCTCATCTCCACTGACACGGCCACGAGGAAGCCGAGGCAGAGCGGCGCAGGACAGACGGGATTTCATTGGCTCTTGCTCGGTTCCTTTGCGGTCAGAAGGTGAAGAGCTCGCCTGCTTCCCCTGAGACATGGATGATGCTCGCGTTATAATTTTTTTACTCTCTTACTGTAAGTCGAAACACCACTTTTGACCACTCGGGTGAATGTTAAGAGATCGTTGTTTTTTCCCGCGTTTGTTTTTTTTTTCCTCGTCTGTTGTTTATTGGTCATCTGTGAAACAGGGACAGTCGCCCCAACCACCTCTCACCAGGAGTCTCGGAGACGGTGAGAGAGAACAAGCACTGGTACAACAAACAGAAGAATAGATAGTGATAGATTTATGTATTATTTTTTACTTTTCATATTTTATCATGCCACGAAATCAGGCAAAGGTTTTAGTGTAGTTCAGATAACCTCAGATTTCCAGGGACATAAAAGAAAAACAATCGAACCATCGGTGCCTTGGTAAAGACTACCATATTTTGGTTACGTGTCCAGCACTCAAATGTTATTCTTTTATTTGTGTACTGCTTCAAATGGAGTAACGATCAAATATTATATTAAGGGTAGTGTTTTAGCTACCCTCATCTACAAAATACAGCTTTAAATAATCTTCACCTCATTTACGTGTCTGTCTGATTCTTGCTTCTTTTCGACCCGGTTCTAAAAAAATAAAGAAAGAAAGAACAAACACAATATATATAATATAGCACTGTTTTGAGAAATATTATCATGAGCACTTTTTTAGAACAGTATTTTTTTTACAATTTTTTTAATGCTCCATTATATACTTTAAACCACAGAATGTTTATTTTGAGCAGACTTTTATGGTTGCAAGAAAGTAAATATTTTATTTTATTTATTTTTTTAAATTCATTTAAGTATGATATTTAATATATATAAATATTATTTATTTTTTATAATTATTTTTTTAATGATTACAGTTGCCAGACAATATTTTTTATATATTATACGAGTAAAAAAAGTTTAAGAAACCCAATTAAATTCTATATAGTATGATTCAAATTTAATTTCTGCATATAAAACTAGTTTCTATATTTAAAAACAATTTCCATTTTACTGTCTGTGCTTTAAAATAGTTTTCATTCATTCATTATCTACCGCTTATCCGATCTACACCTCCGGGGGCCTGTGCCTATCTCAGGCGTCATTGGGCATCAAGGCAGGATACACCCTGGACAGAGTGCCAACCCATCGCAGGGCACACACACTCTCTCATTCACTCACACAATCACACACTACAGACAATTTAGAGATGCCAATCAACCTACAATGCATGTCTTTGGACCGGGGGAGGAAACCGGAGTACCCGGAGGAAACCCCCGAGGCACGGGGAGAACATGCAAACTCCACACACACATGGCGGAGGTGGGAATCGAACCCCCAACCCTGGAGGTGTGAGGCAAACGTGCTAACCACCAGCCACCGTGCCCCCTTAAAATAGTTTTATTCCAGTTTTTATTACGGTTGTTAATATTTTGAAGTAGACAAAGTAGGCTATAAAGTACAGATACAGTAGACAGACGGATGGACAGACAGACAGATGGTGGACTGACAGACAGATGAACAGACAGACCGACAGATAGATGGATAAACAGACAGACAGGTAGATAAACAGACAGAAAGATGAACAGGCAGACAGACGGATGGACAGATGGATTTTATTGCTCTTTGGGGGGAAACTGAAATGATTATGTTCAGTTCTAGTTTCCGGGTTTCATCCCATATAATACAGGTGAATGTTACATTTGCAAAATAATAAATAAATAAACCACAAATAAATAATGAAATAAATAAATTATGATTCACTGACCATGTTTAAAATCACAGTGATTTTGTCGTAGCCTGCATTCACACCAGCGAGCGATGGGTCACTGGTTTCACCTGAACTTTAGCGCTTGTGCTCATGTAGCATTTATACTCACTTATTTTAGCTCGGATGAGTAAGTGTAGCAGCTGACATGTAGCTAACCGCACACAATTTACTGCTGTCTGCAATTTATTTGTCTTCTGAAAATTAGCTAGGTGCTAGCTTTGTTACTGCAGCAGTGTGAGCTAACAGGATTAGCTACAGCTAAACATCATCTTCTAAGCAGTTAAACAGAAATTCACTAACACAATAATCAGTGTAAAAATCAGGTGTTTGATTTTAGCAGATTAGCAGCTCGAGTTATTAGCTACAGACCCTCTCCAGAACCAACAACGATCGTTGCTCCTTCTGTTAAAGGTGAGAAAATTGTGATTCGAGTTCACTGTGGCATAAAGTTAATCAAATCTCAACTGGTCATTCTGTCGCTCCGTCTCTGTGTCGCATGAATGTAGAAAACGAATCATCGCCTCTCTCTTTTCTAGCACGCTGGAGTGAACTGGTTAGTAAACCGCAAATAAAATGACTTACAGATACACCAGTCATGTGGAACACAAGCAACACAACACCAGACTGTTCATTGATTCAGTTGCATCATATTGTCTAACCTCATAGACTTTTAATGTCATGGGTAAGATTCTGTGCAGTTCAGAATGATTTCAGTCTCTGATTTGATATAACGCTCTTCAAGGCCAAGTTTTCTGTCCTGATCCTTCACTTCCTGACCCGAATCTGAGCGCTGTGTCCTTGACTGTAAAAATAAACCAGTCCAGTTGTTCAGCAGTTGCTCTTGCGGCGTGCGTAAGCCAGCCCTGCCAGTGTGTACTCCATCTCTCTGAAGCGCAGTGATCCTACTGTGATGGCTGAAGGCCCTTTCTCCTTAAAGCCAGCCTTCTCGTAGAAAGGCATGAGAAACTTCTCGCACACCAGCAGGGTTCTGCGCAGACCCGGAATACAGCGGAGGTACTGCAGGTAACGCCACAGCAGAATGGAGCCTTTACCCTGCTGCCGACAGTGACGGTGTACAGACAGCACATGGATGTGGACGGTAGAAGTGTTGGGCACGTGACGTGTCAGAGCTTCCTGTTCGAATAGACAGACGTACGGCTTATCAAAGGAAGTAAGGGTGGGTGTGTGAAGATACATATAAATTCAGTTCAGTTTTATGTAATTGTGGCAAAGCATATTTACAGAAATATCTCAAAATTAAATTTATCCTTAATGAGCAAACCAGAGGTGACGGTGGTGAGGAAAACCTCCCTGAGACGACATGAGGAACTTCCTTCATCCTGATGTGGGTGAATCTAAATCATTTCCCTTCTAGATTCTGTGTGCAATCATCAATTCATTCTAGTCTGAAGATGAAGTCTGTCTTGTTGAAGTGATGAAGAACTGATCACTGATGGAGGCTTGAGTGCAAAACTCTTCGTATCAACTGCAGTCATCTCCATGGCTTCGAATCTCATGTATCTCCAGGCTCTATGTCCTGTTAGGTTTATTCTTTAAAACCTTTACATGAATCCATTTTATCCAAACTGACATGAAATTCAACTGAGTCACTTGAGGGACAATCTTTATAACGTCTCTATGGCTTCCTACTGAGCCAGCATTACCATTAAAAAGGAGTCGAAGGCACTTTTAAAAACGCTGTGATCCATCCACTGCTGTTATCTTTTGATGGTAATAAATTGCGTCAAGGCTAATATCTATGTGGAGCAGTGGGTGGCATCCCAGCCTCACAGCTCCAGGTTTAATCCTGAAGTCAGGTGTGTAGGGAGTTTCCTTGTTTGTGAGGGTTTCCAGAAGGTTCTACAGTTTCATCGCACCTACAAACTACATTTACAGCTAAATGGCCCCTAGGTGTGAACATGTGCACTGGAATTTTAATTTGAAGACTTTCTTTTAACAAAAAGTCTATACAGAGAAAGTCATGAAGGCCTCACATTGTTATACAGAGTTAACACAAGAACACTGTGTACTGATGCATGTATACGTTACCTGTGCTAGCTTTTCCTTGTCCCAGCCAGACCCGATAATGAAGCCCACCAGCTGTCCTTCCTCGAACCAGCCCATGGACAACTCAGGACATTGACTTAAGAAGTTCAGCACCTCGTCCAGCGTGAGCGGACACTCTCCAGACACCGAGATGAAAGCTACGTACACACAAACAGGCACGATGAAGAGGTTTCAGGCACTGATTACAACAGATTATCACCAGATCAGGGGTCAGCACGGTCACTCTGACGCTCTGCAACTACGCAGCTCCATACGCAGTAAGCTCTGGTGCTCTGTGTGATCTGACTCCTTTCTATCAGAGCCAAGCAGTCACTTTTTCAGCGGTTTGTGCTGCAGGAGCTGTTCTGTGGGATCGGACCTGACGAGGCTTCACTCCAGACATGTATCAGTTAAGCTTGAGTGTCCGTGATTCTGTCGCGTATTCTTTGAGAATTTGTTCACTTAGTGCTTAATATATCACACACTTTGACAGCCTCCACTGTACCGATGTAATCAGTGTCCCTCATGTCACCTCTCAGTGGTTTTAATGTTGTAGCTGGTATAGAAACAATAAGATACAGATACAATTCTGGCAGGATTCAGAACCTTTTTGCTTTAGTGAATTTGTTAACAAATGCACTTATTTATTATTCTGTTTTTTTTATTTTTTTATTATCTAGTTTTTTTAATGTAGCTTAAATAATTAAATGTAATTAAAATGAGTCCAGACTCTTCCTAAAGCACAAACATTTACTATCATAAAACACTATAAAGTTACTATCATTTACTTTCTTTCTTTTTTTCCCTGGATCAAGGTGTAACAGTCTTCTGTATCTTACCTTCTCTCTCAATCTCGAACACACTGATGGCGTCCTGTGGCGTGAGGTTGCGGAACTCGCTGGCAGGAAGCGTGTGGCGTCGCTGGCGGAGAGGACTCGACACACTCAGTGGCATCTTTAGGTAAAAAGCCTTGAGGAATGGTGAAAAGCTCACCTGCTGGCTCATTATCATACACTCCTTCTCTTCCAGGTTTTCCATCAGTGCCTCTGCTGTCAGACTCTCCGTCTGCTCAAACATGCCCGAAATTTTCCTCCTCTTGAACCTCTCTCTCTGGGTCCATCCCACTCGCCCACCCCTGCCTCTCTCACCCTGCCCTTTCCTGACCCCGGTCCTGATCCCTTTAAATGAGGTGCTTTAAAGAGGAACGGATAGACCTGAGCACACGTGAGTCTTAAGAGCCCTCAGGCATCAGGTGAGCTGCGTTTCTTGGTGCTAATGCAGCTGATCGGTTTGGATAACATGATTAACCTCAAAACGAGATGTCCAGGCAAAGCAGTTCTTTAGGTTTTTATACTTCCAGACAGATGATGTTCTTGTTAGTTTGTTTTATGAATTAATATTTACAATTCATCATTTTTACATTTATTAGTTTCTGATGTTGATGCAATTTCTCAACACAAATCGTGAAAAATCACCACGATGCCATGGCGTGAACTGATATCGGTATCAGGTGTACAGACAGTCAGATGAATGTCAGGATAATGATTATATTAGTAGATAATGACTGAAATGTTTGGAGTAGAGAATTTCCCCGAAGCCAGACGGCTGGGTCACTTCTGCTGGAGTCCTGCACACAGCACAGTGGGGTAAGAAGATTGAGGAGATAACACAAAGAGGGTTAGAGAAGCTGTAAGTAAATGGAAAAGCACTCACTCTGACGCCTGCCTCTTTTCATTAACCAACCTGTTAGCCCAAGAGCATCCAGAATCAAATATCACTGTTTTTAAAAGGTCCCTATGGGGCAGAAATATATAATGAAGCATTTAAAAGCCAATAGAGTCCTTTTATATCAGACTCACAGCCAGAAAGTCATTCATTTCTTTATACTGATTGAAAATGTCTGATAAATCCATTTCCGTTACGCTGGCGTACTGGAACAGAACTGTACTGGTAAAACAGGCGGACTTTGAAACAATGTCCATTGTATAAAAGTGCTATAGAAATAAACTGAACTGAACTGAACTGAACTGAACTGAACTGAACTGAACTGAACTGAACTGAACTGAACTGAACTGAACTGAACTGAACTGAACTGAACTGAACTGAACTGAACTGAACTGAACTGGCCTGGCTTGGTGGCTTAGTGGTTAGCACGTTTGCCTCACACCTCCAGGGTTGGGGGTTCGATTCCCGCCTCCCCCGTGTGTGTGTGGAGTTTGCATGTTCTCCCCGTGCCTCGGGGGTTTCCTCCGGGTACTCCGGTTTCCTCCCCCGGTCCAAAGACATGCATTGTAGGTTGATTGGCATCTCTAAATTGTCCGTATTGTGTGAGTGGATGAGAGTGTGTGTGTGCCCTGTGATGGGTTGGCACTCCGTCCAGGGTGTATCCTGCCTTGATGCCCAATCAAAGCAGCATACACGGGGGCACAGGCTCCCCATGACCCGAGAATAGATTGGATAAGCGGTAGACAATGAATGAATGAATGAATGAATGTATTGAAAGTTGATGTGATCTAATCTGTCAAGCTTAATAGACTTTAAGTGATTGCTCAGAAAATAAAATCTGCACGGTATAAGTGCACAGGAAGGAAGGAAATCCTGGAGTAATGCAACGTGAGCTTCATTAAACAGCACGACGGATAATGGGGTGAAATGATGTTCATATAATTATGCAGTCAGCCAGTTTTCCTGCAGCATCGCAACACAAAATAATGCCGATAGTTCAAGAGCGTCAACCTTTACATCAATCATCAGAATGAGAATACAACGTGATTCGAACTGTGACGTGGCAGTTGGCGAATTTCAGAAACAGCTGATCTCCTGGGATTTACAGAACAACGGTCTCGAGAGTTCTAAAATGGTGTGGAAAAACAAACGAAAAATCCATGACGTGAGAGTGATGAGAACATGATGAGAGAGCTCAGAGGAGAACATCCAGTAGGTGAAGTAACCACTCTTTACAACTATAGTGAGCAGAAAACCATCTCTCATGTTAAACCTCGAGGTTGCTGGGTGACAACAGCTGAAGATCACACCAGGAAGAGGAAGCTGAGGCTACAGCTACAGGCTCATCATCAACAAAAATGCTGTTTGGCATTTTAAGTGCTGAATGAGCAATAAAGGCATACAGGTGTTCCTAATAAAGTGGTCAGTGAGTGTATATATTGCGGTGTGAAGTGAATTCAAATTCATTCAGGATTTTAAAAAGTGCTGGTGGTGATTGAATCCTGACGACACTGAGATCCAGGAACACAGTTTGAACGTTTACGCATTAAAGCTGCCACGAAGTTACTGAAGAAGATGAAGTTTATTGGTCAATCACATGCACGTGTACACTACGCACTTTGGACATAACGTTAATGTGGAGCTGCAGAAGCATGGCTTACCCGACGCCAACACCCGGGATACCAGGTCAATAAGATTACAAGGAGATACGAGAAGGCACGCTGGATCATCAGGTGGAAACGGCACGTTATCAGAGAGGAGTGTTTATTCAGAGAGAGAGAGAGAGTTAAATAGATCATCTTTATTTACACATCATGCGGAGCTTTGCCTCAGCTGAATATTTTAATATAAAGCCACTTATCAATATTGCATATGCGTTTGTTTTAATAATCTGTGTACAGAGGGAACGGAAATGTGTCTCTCACACACACACACACACACACACACACAGTTAAACAAGTATCGATTAATGAGCTTATATTGTGTTTGTTTAATCAAATTTAAAACCATAATTTGTCATTTATAATCATAAAACACTGTTAAACCATTTTAGAAATACTCACTTAGTATCTCAGACCGACACAGAGGCCGAAAGCTGAAAGAAAACACACATCTCACGCCTCCAAATGGGTTCTTTAATCACAAGAAGTGAACACTTTAAAGCACTAAGTAGCCAGACTTGTAGTTAAAGGCACATGGACCTCTATGCACAATGCTGCGCTTACAAAGCATCTGCATGACGTTGCATATCGTGGTGGCGTGTTGTGCTGGAGGACGTGGAATAAATACGTGTTTTAAGAGTTAAACGATGACATGATCCGAGCACTGAAACGATAGGAGTTATCTCTCAGGCTATGAGGACGGAGTTCTCCTATCACAGCTGTACAGAGTTTCTCGTGACCGTCGTTTTCGCTGCGTTTCTCCTTTACAAGACGACACGTTAAAGGAATGACTCTATATACAGGTCACTAAATGTAGTGTGAGAAGTTCCTTCTACAGAATATATGTAGGCGGAGGTGCAAATACACTTCAAGCGATATATTTTGGTCGTAAAACTGATGAAGCAAAAAAAGTCTGTACATTTACATACACATGTCATGAACTAGGTCCGGTTCTGGAGACGAACTCCATCGCTCAGGAAAACGGAAATCCACTTAGTTTCGCTCAGAGACTCGCTAGAAAACGTGACTTCATATCAGATTCACTGAGTTACACATCTGTATTAAAGACAAACATCTCTATTAGAATCAACACTGCTTTCATTAGTCATTGAATGGAAAAAAAAAAAAAAGCTGAACATCAAGTTGTGCTTTAGACGTGTGCGGGTTAGTGTCGGATCTGGAGGAACGCTCCTAATATTTTGATATTTCTGAACACTAGTGACTCGAAGCTACTACGCTGTCTTCTCCTTCTTTTCCCAGCTTCTTGGATGCTATGCTGGATTTCAGAGCATTTCTAAATAAATAAACAGAATCGAATCGGTGAAACGAAAGAAGAATGAAATACACAAAAACTAGGTTTACTGGTGAAGCAACCAGACAGCGGACTGCAGGAGAGACTGCTGTAGACAGCTGTGTGAACGGACGCTGTTAAGGGAGCTGGGAGAAGAAGCCTCAGGGACAGAAGAGGGATCAAGGTCCAGTTATTCATCCTCCATGTGCAAAGTACTCATAGGACAGAGCAGCGGCTGGCTAGAGCAGCTCATGCTCCGAGTAATCAAACTCTCCATGGAGCCTGACGAACCTGCGAGGCAGAGAGAGGACGACAAGCACATGCTTTAAATCAACATCCAGGATCAGCGATCAAACACAAAGCAGGCAACAAGCTTTAACTGTGGCGTCTTCAACAACACAATAGGCTCAGAGAAGAAAATGAAGACAGAAGAGACAGAAAGGCCTACATACCAGAGTTACTCTTCCATACCGATAGAGCAGGAATCAGGACCTAGAGCTGCTCAGAGGCCACGGGGAGGAAAAAGGAGCACGCAAGCAAGAAGGAAAAAGAAAAGAGAATACAGCACACAGGTTACATCGCTGAGCTAACAAACAAGCAAGAAAAACCACGCAAGGGGAACCAACAGATATTACACACTGCCAACTAAAGCGTATAGGAGGAAGAGAGCATCAGGAGAAATCTCCCCTCATGTAGAGTTAGAAACGCAGCTCACCGGGTGCCTCGCCCTCGGCTTTGGTCAGGCTGCTGCGCTCGCTGATGCAGTCGGGCAGAATCTCTCCCTCAGAATTCACCTGGTCCTCTGAACACACACACACAAACACACACACACAAAAACCAAACGTCAGCAAAGACACCAATCACCATGAACACAAACGCAACCTGCGTGCTGTTTTTTTTATTTGACATCCAAGACTTTAGCGTCGGTGGAACCGAACGCTTATCGTCCGAGCCAGAAAACTCAAGTGACGAGGCCACACACACCACACACACTCACAGTCCCTGAGTGTTCTACCCTCTTCTCAATTATCTGCCGTGACCATCCCCATGGAGCTCATTAATATAAACCTGTATCACAGCCTGCACTGCCATCAGTCGTGCTGAAGTTTATTGAAAACCAAACACTCCCTAATTCTCTAGTCTGACAGCTCAAACAGCGCTGTGCTATAAAAATATTCTATAGTTAACTCTTTTTAAACCTAAAATGTTTCTGACACATTCAATTCAAATGTACTTGTACACTGATTTAATTTTAAACTTGATCATTTTTATTTTATGTTTTTATATTTGTGTAAAGCTGCTTTGAGACATTGTTACAGGATATCTGAGCTGTGCCATCATCAGCTTTGACTGTGCAAAAGATTTTCTTGGCACTAACCGTCTTCTGGAGACAGAGAGTCAGGAGCATCCTCTGGACCGGTGCACTGTAAAAGAGAGGGTGTGAGAGTGAGTGAGTGAGACAGAGCGGGGGGGGCAGGGGTTGGAGAGAGAGAGAGAGAGAGAGAGAGAGAGAGAGAGAGAAAGCGAGACAGGGAGGGAGGGAGGGAGGGAGACAGGGAGGGAGGGAGGGAGGGAGGGAGACAGGGAGGGAGGGAGGGAGGGAGGGAGACAGGGAGGGAGGGAGGGAGGGAGGGAGACAGGGAGGGAGGGAGGGAGGGAGGGAGACAGGGGGGGAGACGGGGAGGGAGGGAGACAGGGGGGGAGACAGGGGGGGAGACAGGGAGGGGGGGAGACAGGGAGGGAGGGAGACAGGGAGGGAGGGAGACAGGGGGGGAGGGAGACAGGGGGGGAGGGAGGGAGACAGGGGGGGAGGGAGACAGGGGGGGAGGGAGACAGGGGGGGAGGGAGGGAGACAGGGGGGGAGGGAGGGAGACAGGGGGGGAGGGAGACGGGGGGGAGACAGGCAGGGGGGGAGACAGGCAGGGGGGGAGACAGGCAGGGGGGGAGACAGGCAGGGGGGGGAGACAGGGGGGGGGAGACAGGGAGGGAGGGAGACAGGGGGGGAGACAGGGAGGGAGGGAGACAGGGGGGGAGACAGGGAGGGAGGGAGACAGGGGGGGAGACAGGGAGGGAGGGAGACAGGGGGGGAGACAGACAGGGAGGGAGAGAGAGAGAGGGAGGAGGAGAGAGAGGGAATGAGAGACAGAGACAGTAAAACATGGCAGTGGTTGGAGCTGACCTCAGTTGGAGCTGGACTGCTGGACAGCAGGGTGTGGGCCTGTGCGTCAGACATCTCCGACAGTTTCTCCTCATCCTCCTCCTGAATGGGTGATGAAGGTGAGCGTAGTGTGCTGTGAAGAGGTCAGAGGTCAGAGAATCGTTTCAGATCCTTCCACACGTTCCTGACTTTAACTTTAACATGAACACATGGTAGAATACACTGTTGAATGAATACACGGCTTTAAGGTGCAGGCTCTCGGGTCTGTACCTGTCAGGTGACTTGCTGACTTTTCCCTTTTGAAGGCTGCTTTCTCCAGAGTGTTCAGGAGAACTCAGCTGCCTGCTGTCGCCACTCAGACTGCCCGAGAAGTTGATCTCATCGTACAGAGGAGCTGATGGCACAGCGGGGGACATGGCAGTGAGGCCGTTGAGAGCCTCCAAAAGGGAGATGGGCTCAAAGCCGGGAGGAACCGAGTCCGTGCTCTAAGGATAAGAGAAAAAACCGTAATAAAAAATCTACATGATCTTGATCTGTGTGAACCGTTTAATAATAATACTATTACTGTTGTAATCCCATGATGCACGTTAAGTTAAATGCGAGTGGGTAAGAGACGTACCGAGTGCTCGTCATGGTCCATGCTCTGAGCCAGAACAGGGCTGAAAGAGACGGGAGAGAGAGTGCCAGGCTTCTTCCTCACTGCTCTGATCTGCAGCAGGGCACGGAAAGCTACACACACACACACACACACACACACACACACACACACACAGACAGTATTACACAGTATAACAGTTTAATTCTCCAAATACTTAAGCACAACACCAATAAACAGCCTATCTAATACGTACGGAGTCTGCAGATGGGGCAGTTGTTAGCCTGGTAGCGCAGTGTATCTGCACACGAGTTACAAAGACACAGATGCCTACAGGGCAGGATGAGTGTGTCCCGCAGGTCCGACAGACACACCACACACTCGTTACTGTTGTCACTGTTCTCATCGTCAGATGGCTGGAGGAAGGAATTAAACAGAAACTTTAGTTCTTAATTCGGAGCCCAGTTAAAACCGAAAGCTGTGATTTTTGATCCTTTTTGTTCATTTGGATCTCCGGGTGATCCTGCGGCACATAACGATGCTGTTACACGACCGTGGCCGTGTAACCGAGAGAATACCTCACTGTATGGTTCTCAGAGGAACATTAAAAAAATTTGGATGTGACTGTGAACACTGTGACTGAGTGACACAGAGTGGCCCGCGGATGTTGGCCACGCCTCCTGGCTGCAAAAACATGGCCGAGCTCTTGAGTGATTTTTAATAACAAGTCAGAATTTCATTTGTAAAATGCTGCGTTCAGGAAAGTTCATAAACACATTCATTTTCACTGATATTTGTTCATTTTCCAGTGCTACAGAAGACGTCTGTAGCTGCAGTCAGTTTTGAAGAATAATTCTGAATGTCCCTTTCATCTGACTATTAGCCAACTTGCTAATTAACAAATTTAACAAGCTTAGCTGATTTATATTGCTTTAACAAACCTACACAGCTCACCTTAAGTTTATATTAATGACAACTGTCACAGTCTTCCTGAGGAAGAACAGGGATAATGAACATCTTAAATCTTACACATGAGATTATGGCACTTTTTTGGGGCAGTAACCCGACGTCACGACGACGCTCTCGATGTTGTAATGGTCAAACATTACAGCTTATGTTACGTGCCCACAAACAGCAAAGTGGTAAGCATTAAGAGAGGCTGGATGTATGATTAAATCTCTCTTAAGTATATTCCGTGAGATATGTGCACATTGTGCCGTCATCACAGGCTAGATCACAGCGTAGCATCATGTAGCCACTGACAGGACGGCAAGCTGTGAGGATCTGCTACAGTTACACCATTTAAAAGTGTTAGTTCAGCTGATCTTTAGTGATAATCCTGTAGTAATACGCAGATAACATTTTAGCTAATATTAGAATATCTGTTTTCTAAATAAAATTCTTCAGCAAGGTTTGAAAAGTACCATTAGTTTGTGAGGAGACTCAGGTCTTTTCTATATGCCTCACAAAATTTATTTGTGTGTTTACATTATACAGTGTCTTTCTAACACCTAAGGTTGTAAAATGTTCATTTAGTTATATTTTTAGTCCTTTTTTTTTTTTTTTTTTTTTTTTTTTTAACTCATCACTTTGAAAAGGCCAGGACTGTAATAAGGATTACCAAGTGATTATTGTGCAGCTCTACTAATCATGATGATTATATTCACCTTTGTCTCCTGGTTGTTCTTATTTTCAATGCCATAGATCTCCTGGAGCAGGTAACTAACCCGATCCACCTGTAAACAGCCAACAATAACACATCCAACATCACCATCATTCATTCATTCATTGTCTGCCGCTTATCCGAACTACACTCGGGTCACGGGGAGCCTGTGCCTATCTCAGGCGTCATAGGGCATCAAGGCAGGATACACCCTGGATGGAGTGCCAACCCATCGCAGGGCACACACACACTCTCATTCACTCACGCAATCACACACTACGGACAATTTAGAGATGCCAATCAACCTAAAATGCATGTCTTTGGACCGGGGGAGGAAACCGGAGTACCCAGAGGAAACTCCCGAGGCACGGGGAGAACATGCAAACTCCACACACACATGCATCACCATCATCATCATCATAATACAACAAATCAAACTTAACTTTGCTGCCAATATTTAATCCCTTGTAAAGAATATAAATTCAAAACTATACGACTCACAATCTGTTTCTGCTTTAGAGGTTTCACTGAGAAACTGCCGTCAACATGCTGCACAGTGGGGACAAGAAAACAGATGAGGGTCCAGCAGCTCAAACACTCCAGGTGTTGCTAAAATCACGTCTCAGACAAAACCGTCACTCAATGTTTACATAACAATCCATACTTGTTAAATCAATGTAAAATGATTCATATTTTAATTACCGATTGAACGTTTTTGGTGTACATGTTCTGAATGTACAGACAGGTCCATAAATATTTGGACAGTAACATCCTAAGTCATTGTCATTTTAGCAGTCTTCCCCAGTATGTTGGTGCTGTTACAAATCAAATCTATAAATAAAAACAAATATGGCTGGGATTTTTTTTCCTGATGACTGTACATCCAAATCAGATGGAGCAGATTTTCTGTGCAGTCCAATCCTTGTTGGTTTGTCCAGCGTGTCTGGTGGACATTTCGTCTTGGATGACAGCTCATCAGCTGAAACTCAATCCCAGCAAAACTGAACTGGTGGTCATCCCGGGTGATTCATCCCCAGCCCAAAATCTTGCATTATCTCTGAACAACTCCATGATTTCCCCTTCAGCCACTGCTTGCAGCCTTGGGGTAACCATGGACAATCAACTGTCCTTTTCCTCCCATGTCGTTAATGTGACACGCTCATGTCGGTTTCTTCTGTACAACATCAGAAGGATTCGGCCATTTCTATCCACACAGGCTACTCAGGTGCTTTTTCAGTCTCTGGTCATTTCGAGACTGGACTACTGCAACTCTCTACTGGCAGGTCTACCTCTGAACGCAATTCGTCCACTGCAAATGATCCAAAATGCAGCTGCACCACTTGTTTTCAAACCTGCCTAAGTTCTCCCACACCACCCCACTGCTGCGTTCCCTCCACTAGCTTCCGGTAGCTGCACGCATCAGATTCAAAACACTAATGCTTGCCTACAAAGCTTCCCGTAGATATCCGTATAGCAGAGTCACTGACTCAAACGGCGACTGAAGACCTTAGCTTATCTTAAACTAGCTCTTATTTTTCCCTGTTTTTACATATTTTTTTTAAAAATCCCCAACCCAGTTTTAAGGATAATGGTATCCTAAGTCTGTGACCTGTTGAACCAGTGTTAGTGTATTCATTGATAGAGACTTTAAAGCACTGTTGTACGTCGCTCTGGATAAGAGCACCTGCCGAATGTCCAATTACTTTCGGTCCCTTCAAAATCAGAAATTAAGTTGTCATCTTTTGTACTTGCAGGTTGCAAATTCTTTGAAATCACCGTCTATGTGAAGTCTGGAACCCAGAGATATCACCAGAGCTGGGGTTCCTCCCTGGTGATGCTGTCCCAGGTCTTCACATCCTGCTTGTTCTTATGGTGCTCTTTCTTCGGTTTTGTCTTCAGTGAGGTGACATGCAGCTCAGATAGATGGGTTTTTTTTAGGTGTTTTTGACAAGTTTTAATCTGATCTTCTTGTTCTTGAGGATCAACTCTAGACCATTTACTTGCTTACGTATAAGTAAAACAATGAGGGAAAACAAACCTAACACATGACACAGCGGAGCAGTCAGCCGTCCAATTACTTAAAAAAAATACTATAATCTCTACACCGTTTACCCAATTTGGATGTAAATATCCTCAGATTAAAGAAGAAATGGATTCATACTGATGCATTATTTAATCCTGACTCCAGTACATAGTGATAGACAGCTAAAATAACAATACCTTTATCAATCTCCAAATATTTATGGACCTAACAGTATATGTTTTGCTCTTTTAAAAACTCTCGATCCTCAGTTTAGCTCTACTCACTCGCTCGAAGGCAGCCAACAGCACATGTGCATGTCCCAAACAATCTGGAAAGAGAACACGTCCTTTAGCAAATAGCATGCGAGTCATTTCTAACACAGAACATAGAGCAGTCAGAAGAGCGCATACCGTCTCCTTCGTCCACTACTGCTTGGATGACCATGGGAAAAATACCTCTGTCCAGATCATAGTTCAGCTAGAAGGACAGAGCAAGATTGAACAGATTGAAATTGTTTAAATCTCTCATTAAATGTGCTTCAGGTGCTCGCCCGGCTCTGTATTATATACAGCATATTGTAACAGGAGATACTAAAAATTCCTCTTGTAACAGATATTGGCATGGGGTCTGTAACAGGTAGGGACATGGGGCATGTAACAGGTATTGGCATGGGGTCTGTAACAGATATTGGCATGGGGTCTGTAACAGGTAGGGATGTGGGGTCTGTAACAGGTAGGGACGTGGGGCCTGTAACAGATATTGGCAAGGGGTCTGTAACAGGTAGTGATGTGGGCTCTGTTACAGGTAGGGGCATGGGGTCTGTAACAGGTAGGGACGTGGGGCCTGTAACAGATATTGGCAAGGGGTCTGTAACAGGTAGTGATGTGGGCTCTGTTACAGGTAGGGGCATGGGGTCTGTAACAGGTAGGGACGTGGGGCCTGTAACAGATATTGGCAAGGGGTCTGTAACAGGTAGTGATGTGGGCTCTGTTACAGGTAGGGGCATGGGGTCTGTAACAGGTAGAGGCGTGGGGTATGCTACAGGTAGGGGCGTGGGGTCTGCTACAGGTGTGGTTTAGGGTTCACGAGCCTGCACTGTTTGAGGTTGATCTAGACGGGTAATGACTAGCCTGACCTGACTTAAGCTCTGCTGTCCCGTGTATATTTATCAGATTTCTCTTTCTCTGAGCAGTGAAAGGAGTGTGTGGCTGGCCACTACATATAACTATATAGTACATATAGTGTATAATTATATATAATTGTCATTTACATTCTTCTGTCCAGCAATCCATATTTCTTTGGTGAATCTTTATAGAAATAAAAATCCTGGGCCTCTTTGTTATTATTTTCTAGTAAATTATTTATACATACACATAATCCACCTTATTCTCAGTCAGAAATACTAATCAGCCTGATTTTAAATGCAGATGCCAGATGTAAGGAAGAAAAACACACTGATGACCTTAAAAGAGAACAATCACTTACGTCCTCCTCCTTCCATTCAGAAAAGCTGATCTTGAAGGAGGGTAAAGAGAACTGCTGGCTCACTCCTCGCTTGTAGTGCACCGTCTCAGACACCAGAGCAGGACTCTTGGGATTATAACTAAACAGGGAGAAAAAGATCATTTAATATACAACTCGATTCACAGATCAAACAGCCGAGACTGGAATGAAGATCGCGATCAAGTCGGCAGAGGATAATTACAGAAGCTTTGCAAAGCCAAGTGACAGATGTACTGAAAATCTTGAGGACATTTGGAAGAAATGAGAAGCTAAGTAACTAATTAATCAAAGGCTTCAGAACCCTAAAACACACACAGCCACACAGCCTTCTCTCTTGCTACACATTTTGCTGTGTATCCATGGAAACACGCTGTTGCTATGGGCTCGAAATGAACCTCAGTTGCTGACAGACTTTCAGCTATGATTCATTTTGTGCCTGGAGCAAAAATGGTCCAGTTTCATTCTAACAGCAAAAACGGAGAAACTCTTACAGATTCCTTCGGATTAGCCGCAGAGTCAAACGATAAACGTGACAGTGCTGACTGGAATCAAGTACGCTAGTTAGCCTGCTGTTTTTACATAATTATGGATTTTTCACATATATCAAGCCAAAGTGATGCTTGAAAATGTGTGTGGAAAACCCAGAGTTTAATGAAACACTCACACTGCCATTCCATTGGAAAATTCCTCGAACGCCTGGCAGTAGATAGTGATGGCCACGCGGGCATCCGAGTCAAAGGTGAACTCCACTCCGTATAAAGACTTGGGTTTTGCTCCTTCCTCAGTCGGTGTATCACCATCATCTTTATACCTACACACGTCACACAGTTAAACATCATTCTGCACAGCCATCACACTGGCAATCCTTTTATTTAAATCTTGTCAATATCTCGTCTATGTGTATTATACGAAACTGCTATTCCAGCATCCTGAACGAGACATCTGATCGTTATCTATCATATTCAGAGTAATAAATATTTTACAGAAATTCCACACCTGACAAGACGTAACGAGTCCTTCCTTATGTTGACCAGGCTTCTCAAAGTCTTCACAGGCTCGTGTGGTGCAGGCGTCACGTACGGAAACTAGACGGTGATGTTAACAGGGACAATCATGACTCATATTTAACACTGGGGGAAATATGACAGCATGTCTGTAACGCTTTAAAAGAGCGCTCTGTCCTTCTGTACCTGTACTGGACGGTTGCCTAGGAAATTGAGATCCATGTTCTCACCAAACAGGTAACCTTCAGGGTGAGGGGTGTCAAACTTCTCCCCTCCCATGAAGAAGTGGCTTGCAAAATAATTCCCTTGGGGGGAAAAAGATCTGAGCTGTCAGCTTAAAACACAATCTGACATAACAGTGTTTTCTATAATATACTCAGTAAAATTTTATAAAGTCTACACACCTCTGTTAAATTCGTAGGTTTTTGTGATGGAAAAAAAATGCAACCAAGATCAAACATGTCAGATCTTTTCCCATGTTTAATGCAATAGAGCAAAAAGCAAAATTTAAGTAAAATTAAATGGAAAACAGGAAAACATTTTAGGTGGGAGAAAGAAAAAAAGAAAAACACCCATTTTATAACGAACCAATCACATTTAATCTCATGTTTAAAAGTAACTATCATACAGGGGGGCATCAATAAAGTGATTCTGATTAACCGCCAAATAACGAGCAGCTGTTTCTCCAAGATTTTCTTCACATCTTGTTGGTTTCATCTGACCATGGTCATGGTCAAGCCATAGTCTATAAAGCTTACAGGATCTCACTGTTGAAACAAATAAATCAGAAGGAAAAAAGAATTTCCAGAACATTAGATGGGACTGTGTGAAGGCCATCATCAACAAGTGGAGAAAATGGAGCACCACCACGAAGTCAACAAGAACAGGACGTCCCTCCAAAACGTATAAAAGAACAAGAAGAAATCTTATCACGGAGGCTGCAAAGAGACCTACAGCATTAAAGGAGCTGCATGTAACAACAATCTCTTGTATTCATCATGTCTGGATTGTGGTTTAGGGGTATCATATCACCCAAAGCTCATCACACTCCTGGTGAAGTCCTGGTGTCAGCATCATGCTATAGAGCTGCTTCTCTTCAGCTGGGACTGGGGCTCTAGTCAGGATTGAGGGAATCGTGGACAGGTCTAAAATATCAACATATTTCAGCATAAAACCTGCGGAAGAATGACACCAACAAGAAAACGGCTGTACACAAGAGATCATCACAGTTTAATGCACCTGAATCATTTTTTTTAATGAAGAGTGAAATAAAAATGGCCTTCAGGGTTCTGTCTGTAGACTCTGAACCATTACAACCAACAGGTGATTTAACACAGGTGTTTAGTTTAAAGGTGTGTACATTTATACAACTTATTATTGGTATCCTTTATTTATTCCTTAACAGCCTTTTATTTTTGTTTTCACTTGACTTTGTTACTTGCTTTGTGATATTACACAGATCAGGCATAACATTATGAGCAGTGAGAGGTGAAATGAATAACACTGATGATCTCCTCATCATGGCACCTGTTAGTGGGTGGGATATATTAGACAGCAGGTGAACATTTTGTCCTCAAAGTTGATGTGTTAGAAGCAGGAAAAATGGACAAGCGTAAGGATTTGAGAGAGTTTGACAAAGGGCCAAATTGTGATGGCTAGACCACTGGATCAGGGCATCTGCTGTTGTCAGTATCTATCAAAAGTGGTCCAAAGAAGGAACAGTGGTGAACCGGTGACAGGGTCAATGACGGCCGAGACTCACTGATGCGCGTGGGGAGCGAAGTCTGACCCGTGTGATCTGATCCAACAGACGAGCTACCGTTGATGAAATTGCTGAAGAAGTTAATGCTGGTTCTGATAGAAAGGTACATGACAGTTTGTTGTATTTTAGCAGCAAAAGGAAGACCAACACAATATTATTCAGGCGGTCATGATGTTATGCCGGATCGGTGTAAGTGTGGGAAATGATCTGATAGGAACATTATCTTGTATTATGATTTTTTTCACATCACAAAAACCTGGACATTAACATTAACAGGAGTAACAGGAGGTGTGTAGACTTTTTAGCATCCACTGAAGCCCAGTACAATGTTTATGGGGATTTTACAGCGTGGTGACTGACATTAGAGTTTTGTATTGCAGAACCTACAGACTACAGAGGCGTGAGAAACTAAAGGAAACAAACATTCAACAATGAACACTGATGTAAATAACAGGTGAGTAACATAAACATGATGTGGCACCGCTTAAACAGGTAGGGCTGAGATAACGGAAATCAAAGCTGGTGACATTAAAGTGACTGAGGAATGAAACTCACCAGATTTTGGAGGAAATCTATAAGCAGAATTCGCCTGAATATCGATATCCTCCACACCGGCGATCCTCCGGCCGAGTACCGAGCCCATGATTCAGCCGTGCAACGACGCTTCAACTATCCAACTGGTTAGCAGGCTAACGATAGCTGCTTCAGGGTTTTCCAGAGCAATCGCTTCCCGTGATTTCGGTCAAATAATCATCTGATGCTCTAAAAGTCTCTGGGCAGATGATCCGATCTTCCCCGAGCCTCGAACCGCGGACTCTTTAACTCGACCGTCGGAAAACACACAGCTGTGCGGCTAAGCTAACACAAAAAAACTCACTCGCTAATACTATTCTAGCCAGGTAGCTTTACGATAGCTGATATTTGGCTTATCTGAGAAATGATTACGAAACTCATCGAAATCAAGAAAAATATCACACAATCAATTTCTCTTCGAATTTTCGCCTCAAGTTTGCTGAGTGTTGTGTTTTTTATGACATTTGCAGACATCTAAAATGCCTACACTAAACAACAACAAACGGGGAAGTGGTAGCTGGTTACACATGACAATCTGATTGGCTGTGCCGTGGTGACGAGCCGATTATTGGTCCAATCAGATTGTTAGGATCCGCCGACGCTAGTTCCGTGGTCTCTGCGTGAAGCTTGCTTGAACATCATTCCTGACATGCGCAGATCAGCCATAACATTGTGAGCAGTGCCAAGCGAAGTGAACACACACACACACACACACACACACATATGTTAAAGTACAGCATAACTGTTCGACTGTATAAAGCATTGAATTAGGATAATTCGGTTAACTGTGCTAAATGTTATATGTCCAAAAGTATGTGGACATCTCACCATCACACCCGTACGCAGATGCTGAACATCCAGTTCAGGTTCTAATCAGCTCCACTCTTCTCTCCTGTGAAGGTTTTCCACTAGATGTTGGAGCCTGACTGTGGGGATTTGTGTTCATTCAGCTACTAGAGCATTAGTGAGATCAGACACTAGCTAGTTTCAGTGAAGGGAAACTGTAATGCTACAGCATACACAGACATCCTATATAATTCCAAATTTGTGGCAACTTTCTGGAGAAAAAAACATATATGTCTGGGGTTCAGGTGTTCACATACTTTTGGCCATATACTATATGTGAAAAGGAAACTCTGACACGTCGTGTGCCAAATATGTGATTCATATATGCTACCAATAAAAAGACTTTGTAAAAAAAAAAAAAAAAAAAGGCATGCAGAAAACATACCACACTGAAAAGCAAAACCTTTATTGCATTGCTCTTGAGTGGTTTGATCTCTTTAATGAAAAAGCTTCAGCAGGGTTTTTAAGAATGAAATGCTGACTTTAAGTGAATTACTACACAGCACAGTGAGGAAGCAGTCACTGTCCAGTCATAAGGAAAGAGAGAAAGAAAAGGAGAAGGGCAGAAAGGCTTCACTTTCTAGGTGGAGTTGCAATCCAGAGATTAGTTTCTTGTTGTTTCACTGATCTTATGAGCCTTTTTGAGCTACTACAACATGAATATGTTAAAATGACGAAAAAACACTAAAAACTCACAGCAGGTGTGAACAGATAACTGTCTCTCTTGTCCACTTGTGATCACCTGAAACGAATGCTGTTACATGTTGTTACAGCATCAGCAGGATCTGGCCATTTCTATCCACAGTGTCTCCTCAGGTACTTGTTTATTCTCTCGTCATTTCAAGGCTGGACTGCAGCTTGCTCCTGGAAGATCTGCCTCAACCCACTTTCTGACCTCTGCAATTGATCCAGAATGCAGCCGAACATCTTCATTTCAGCCTCCCTCGGTTTTTAAGCTCTTGGTTTCCAACCACCCTACAAAGCCAAAAACAGAGCAGCGATCATCTACCACACTGCACTAATCACATCACAACACTCCCTCTGAGCCTCTAGTACAGCTCGATTGGACCTTCCATCATAGATGGTAGAAGGAAAACATGCATCATCTCTTTGTGCTTAACATTTCACGTAACGTCATTGTGTCTTTTTTGTGATGTTAAATGTCTTTGGTGATTGATGTACTTATCCTCTGCTGCCCCTGTTTACTCTCTCCACTGGTTCTCATTAGCGCATTAGCATGCCTCTATTTCCTATTGCACTTTATTTACACTGATCAGGCATAACATTCTGATCACTGCCAGGTGAAGTGAATAAGACTGATTATCTCCTCATCATGGCACCTGTTAGTGGGTGGGATATATTAGGCAGCAAGTGAACATTTTGTCCTCAAAGTTGATGTGTTAGAAGCAGGAAAAATGGGCAAGCGTAAGGATTTGAGCGAGTTTGATGAAGGACCAAATTGTGATGGCTAGACCACTGGATCAGAGCATCTCCAAAACTGCAGCTCTTGTGGGGTGTTCCCGGTCTGCAGTGGTCAGTATCTATCAAAAGTGGTCCAAGGAAGGAACAGTGGTGAACCGGCGACAGGGTCATGGGCAGCCAAGGCTCACTGATGCACGTGGGGAGTGAAGTCTGACCCGTGTGATCCAATCCAACAGACGAGCTACTGTTGATGAAATTGTTGAAGAAGTTAATGCTGGTTCTGATAGAAAGGTGTCGGAATACACAGTGCATGACGGGTCAGGGCTGTTTCAGCAGCAAAAGGGGAACCAACACAATATTAGGCAGGTGGTCATAATGTTATACCTGATCAGTGTATGTCCTGTCACGCAAGAAAATGTTATTTCATCACACTGTGAACAGCACACTGTATCTGGTCATGATGACAATGAAGATCTTTACAAAAGTGGTGTTTTTTTCTTGCTGTACTAACCTCTCTAAAGGATTTAGACTGATGGTACTCTTTGTCCCTGACCTAGTACAGCTAGTATGAGCTTTATTGTTGTGTTTATTAATGATAGAGACTCCAGATCTCTTCTGTAAGTCACTCTGGATCTGCCGGATGCCACGAATCTAAATGTTCATGTTAATTTAATCTGACCAGGTTCATCATATCAGGATTCGTGTACGTGCTCTACATTAACCTCTGGTCCATCAGAGGGCGCTGTGGACACCTCGACGTACAAACCGAAACACTTTGCATCAGCTTTGCATATGGTGTTGCCAGATCCGTTATTTCCCTACGGCTATTTTTCAAGCGACGTTTTGTGCGATGGTTAAAGGTTGAGAGCTTTGCGAACATTAATATTAATTACATTTACTTTACAGATTAAAAGCGATGTTTTCTCACACATCCCATCCTTAACCACAGTTTTGTAGATAATTACTCACTTATAGCTATATTTATATTAATGACCATACTACTACTACCACTAATAATAATAATAATAATAATAATAATAATAATAATAATAATACAAATTTTAGGTCCTTGGTGAAAGAGCAGTTTACCTTTATTTCTTCTTTGTGTTGTATATTATTAACTTGTTGTTTTTTTTTTTTTTTTTTTAAAGTCCCCGGAGGTGATTATTATATACATACCTGGCAACCCTGCAGAAGAGCATGACTGAGTACGTCGAGTTTGACGGAGTGTAGGGAGGGACATTGTAATAGAGAAATAAAATAGTTTTGTAGCATGGACGAACTAAAGCATCAGGTTATGATAAACCAGTTTGTTTTGATAGCTGGATGTGCTTCAGACCAGGCAAAGCAGCTTCTCCAAGCGGCACACTGGCAGTTTGAGGTTAGTTAGCAGTTTGTTTACTAATAGCACACACACACACACACACACACATACACCAGCGCTGGGTACGGGAGAGATATAACCAAATTCTTCCACCAGATTCAGAGAATTATTCATTCTTTTATATGTCTAGTAACTGATACAGAATTTGTTTGCTTAGAAGTATAAAATTGCGAGATTATAATATAGATTATAGTATTCAGATTTGGACGGAAAAAGAAAGTTAAAGTCTTGTGGATGAATCACGACGCAGCCCATCTCTCTCTCTCTCTCTCTCTCTCTCTCTCTCTCTCTCTCTCTCTCTCTCTCATTTATTTACTCTACTACAAAATATCTTTTCTTTCTTGTTTTTTCTAGACTGCCCTAAGCTCCTTTTTTCAGGAAGCAAATATTCCCTACAGCCATCAAATGGTGAGTCTCATCATCATCATCATCATCATCATCATCATCATCAGACAAAATGCTTTTCTTTCTCGTAAACGGTTCTGGTTTTGTTTTGGTGACTTCCGCCATGTTGGGACTCGAGTGTACGAGCCAGATAAATATAAACACTTTGACACCTCAGAGGCTTGTTCTTGTGTAGGATTAGCTTTATCTGGAGATTTATTTTAGTGTCATTTAATATGTATATGTATACACGTCTCAGTTGGTGTGTGTGTGTGTGTGTGTGTGGAGAGGAGGAAGATTGTTCTGGTCACCATCTTAACCGAAAAAGCAGAATATTACAGTGATACATTACTATATCTCTGTACTGCTAAATAGATTGTCCCTCATTTATTTCTTATTCACTTAAAATCCAAAAGTAGTATGTTTATCTTTTACACAAACTATACACAGATAGTTCAGTATATCATGTACCGGACCCCATGATACATGTACAAGGAGATTACATTCCTTTAAATAAGTTTACGTCGACTTCCTGTTTCAGCTCCGTGACTATGTTTATCTCCCGAACAGTGGAGTCATATTTGTGGTTGATTTGAGTGACTGGCACGTGCAGTTTTCTTGGTTTTTGCTGAGAACATTTGGAGGACAGACCCCGGGCCGCTCGGTGTGCTGTGTGTCAGAGCAGAACTGTGATAAATCAGGTTGGGATTTTCCCTGCCATGACCCAGCATGGGAAACGAGTAGAGCTGAAGCTTTCTGAAATCTGCTGAAAGAATGAACCGCGTGACTCCGGAGCGGAAGGCAGAGAGAAGTCGTGGTCTCAAATAGCACAGCGTTGGCCTGTTAGAGAGGCCCTGTGTCAGAGTCAGGGTGTTGGCTAACTCGTCTTCCATATGCCATCATCCACTGTGTACCTAATGAATACAGTCTGTATTTCTGTTTAGAGGTGTTTTATTCTGTTGAAAAGTAGGAGTATATTTATGAACGGTCATCATAAGCTCTTTATTGTCTTGCACTTTGCCCCTGTGCTTCTTTCCCGTGTGTCCTTCTTTGCAAATCATGTTGACTTTTCGGTCTTTTGTCTTTGAGAGTGACTGAAAAGCAAAACAGCCATTTAGAAACTAAGGCGATTTTCTAGTATCATTTAAATATTTATCATCAAACCAGTCATGTACATATTGGGCCTCATTTATCAAGCTGGATATTTATGCATTTATTTATTTCGTGCTCCTGAATGTGTGCAAATTTACGCATAACAAGACTAACTAAAGTACACCTCAGCCTGATCTCTCAATTCTAAATCACGTACATGAAATATTTCATCTGGAATATACCGCCGAGTTGAAATGACTTTTTAAAAAAAAAAAAATTATTATTATGTTCACAGTGTGTGTTTGTTTTTGGAAGAGCTTCTACTCATTCTCATTCACTAAGGACTAAGAGCCCCATCGAGAACATTCTGTAAAAATGTTTAATATTATAGCTTTTATTTAATACTATATAAGCGAGTCAACACAAGCCAGTAAAAGAAAAACTTTTAAAACAAATGATTGACATGACGAAAGAAGTGGCGCTGTATAAACAAAGCTCCAGCTGTTTGTGTACGTGTCCTGTTGTGGGCGTGGCTACATGCAAATGAGCTGTGTCTGAACACGCTCGACAGCCAGTTAACACACACACACACACACACACACACGCACGCACGAAAAACACAAAAAAACAGTTTCTAAAACTTTTTGGTAATACACTGGAAGTTTACTCCAAGATAAATGAGGCCTAGTTTTTACACACACACACCATGTGGTAATTCAAATTCCATGTCTAATTCCACGTCTTCTGTAATTCCACCAGATGCGCACACCTGCCAACACCCCAGCAACGCCTCCCAACTTCCCAGACGCTCTGGCTATGTTCTCCCACCTGCGAGCCTCCGAGAGTATCGGTGCCAGTCCGATTGCCTCCATGGCCACGTCTCCTCCTCCCTACATTAACTGGGCTGTGGGACCCACTCCACCCTCCAGCCAGCAGGGGCTTTGGGCAGCTGCTCAGATTCCTTCTCACACCGCCGTTAGCCAGCAGCCGACGTCCGAGCAGCCCGTAGAAGCCGAGAGATGAGAACAAGCTCCTGCTGGGCCTCGACGATGCAGGATGAGGAAGGACGCCGTGACGGGAAGTGGATAAAGCACTGAAAGACTGAGAAACATGAGTAATGAAGACTGAGCATGTGTTCTCATTAAGAGACAGAACAGAAAACATCACTGGGGTGTTTGTTTGTTTGTTTGTTTGTTTGTTTGTTTGTTAATCCAGTTTTCTCCTGGATGAAACGTGTACTCAGACCTCATGGTGCACAAGTGTGTATGGGTATATTGGTTTATTTCTCATCGCTCACACAAGAGTTTTAGTCAGCAGAGTCTTTTTTTTTTCCCCCCACGGTGTTTGCACTGAAACGTCTATAATTTTCTAATGTACTTTTGTTCTTTGTAATAGAAAACAGTGTCGGCCAGACACTGTCTGTCCTAATCAGGCTTGATGATGCTACACCAGGAAAGAAGGCTGTACAATACAATAACGGCTAAAATGAACAAAATATTACAAATATTTTGGTCAGTATCTGGACATGACACTTCTTCACTGTTATATATTTTATCATATTAAATAAAAACAGCTTTTCTTTTGCACCACAGCAAATACATGAAAATAACTTAGAAAAGCCAGTTAGCTAACTTTACGTAGCACAGACATCACAATCGGTTATGAGGATGCCAAAAATAACCATGAGGAAAATAGAATTAAATTCGTAGCTCTATCAGACGAGCCTTTGAGTTTATTCCAGCGTAACGGATGAAGGCACCGCCGAGTGAGTTGCTCTCAGGGAGGCTTTCAGGAGAAAAAAGAGCTCATGCTCATCTTTCTGAGATAAGAAGGTGCTTGTCAGTGATATTTAGGGTGTAGCCTCAGCCTCAGGGGAAACTACTGCTGTGTCTCTGAGCTCTCTTCATCGTGAGACTACGATCAGTAACGTGTGTGAGGAGACTGGACGCATCCTGGACAGCATGATCCCTATCCCTGTTAGCGCACATGGGAGCTAGACACGGCAGATCTGTATATGTCTCAGGAACAACACAGGATACAAACAAGATGCTAAGATGTGGGTGAATAGAAATAACTGTGCTTAAAGGGAAACCACAAACTGCATCTGGGTTCTGGGGGAATACCAGATTTCCCCTGGGGGATTAATAAAATTCTCTCTGTGTCTCTCTCTCTCTCTCACACACACACACACACACACTATGTCACATCATGACTAGCGTGATAGTCTTTATATATCAAGAGAAAACCTTGTCTCAGTGGGCAAGATGTACATTCAATTCAATTTTCAGTTCAATTTATTTGTGTAGCGCTTTTAACAGTGGACATTGTCTCAAAGCAGCTTTACAGAAGTATAGAAACATAGAGTAAAAATTTGCAGGTTAAAGTTACTAATTATACTTAACATTTATCCCTATTGAGCAAGACTGAGGCAACAGTGACAAGGAAAAACTCCCTGGAGGTGATATGAAGAAGAAACCTTGAGAGGAACCAGGCTCAGAAGGGAAGCTCATCCTCATTTGGGTATAATAATACTGCATAATGCAAATAATGTTCAAGCAACCGAGAGCTGTTGAGGAGCTATTAGGTGAGTGTAATTTCTGAGTTCATTATAGACCTTACACTAATTCCTTCCTTCTGAAAGCTGACTGATGCAACAGAGACAGTGTGATAGTTTCCAAGTGTTTCTATCCACAGCAGCAGTGAGCACCTCCAAGCGATGAGACTCAAGCCAGGGGTAGAGCTTCCTGGTGGATCAGGTAGGTCCAGAAAGAAGAAGTGGTCACACTGGGAACTCGGTAATGGGACGTATAGCTTGACAGAGATAGAGCGAGAGAATAAAAAAGAGAAAAATATTAGTTGTGCTTGTGATCATATGATGGTTAAAGACAATGTACGTTGTGTACATGCAAGTTTTTTCTCATGTATTTCTCCCTTAATGTTAATATTTCATTAGCAGCCGGTACGAAGTTGCTCTGTTATGGCCAGGAGTGGCGTCTACACCCACACAACATGACGCTTGCTGCATAACGAGCAACTTATAATTCACACAGACTCACATAATGGCATGTGAACTTACAGTAGTTAATTGGTATCAATTATTATAATTAATATCAGCTCAAAGAACACAATGTTACTAAAGTACTTGTTTTTTTTCCTGCCTAATTTTGTTACAATGATGATGCTGCTTTAAGACTAGCACTGAAATAGAAATAGTGGCATTTATATCCACTGCAATAGCAGCTATGAGATAACTAGTGTATCCTTTTCACCTTTATGTGCCAGAATTTGACTTTGCAGGGTAACTTTACGTCACTGTCATGCTTCTGCAACAACAGTGCAGTGAACCAACGGCAAAGTGAATCAGGAAAGGTGTTCGAGAAAATCATCAAGCTGCGTGGAATGAAAGGAACAGCTTCATTACTCCACATTAACCTGTAGCCTCTAGCTCTGGCTACTAGCTTGCTGTAAGATAAATTCTTCCTCCTTAGAGCTATCAAAAGGATGAAATGTGCTATCTAATCGTAGGTGCTTTGCTCTGTCCAGTTTATTCTCTTTCCGTCCTCTGGATTTGTGAGTTAAGTTTTTTACTTTTGTAACGTAAAGGCATTTTTATGCATGTAAGCTAGCAGGCAGCTGCACCATTTAAAAGCTTTACACACAGCCAGAATAACTGTAATTGGACTGAGCATTATGGGCATTGAACATCACTTTCATTGGAGGAGCGAGCTAGAGTGAAGGAGTGGTAAGAAGCAACGAGCTAGTGTGAATAAACTGTTTTGTACAGTTCAGAGTAAACACCGTGGAGTCCTCATGGATTTTTGGCACCGCAGTGGTTCTTCCCCTGGTGAAAGAAAAAGGAGAGCTTTAGGGCTAGAATTCAATTCACAGACAGAAATGGATCCTTCTGAATGAGGAATGTTTGACAGAGCCGCTTGTTCTGCATCGTGGTGTCTGTCTGAAAGGGAAATGGTTCGAGGAAATTCGTACCTCTGTGACATGGTCCTCAGGACCCACTGTAGGTTGTGAAGCGTCTCATTGGCTACTTGGTGATGACCTTCAGAGTCTAGCTAGGAGTGCTCGAGTGCCCCAGTGCACACAAACTCTAGGGGACACAACAAGCTCCCTAGTGCACACAAACTCTAGGGGACACAACAAGCTCCCTAGTGCACACAAACTCTAGGGGACACAACAAGCTCCCTAGTGCACACAAACTCTAGTTTCACTCTGTGTAATCCCCTGTCGCTGCGTCACTGATCAGCTGCATCGGGACTAAACCTGAGACTCGCTTCTTCATACCGTTCTTTATACTCTGTATTTTTCTGATTCATCTGATTTCACAACAGTCAAAAATAATCCACTGTAAGATTAGCAGGAAATGATCTGGTGTGTATGACCTTTTACTTTCATTTTCACAGTAACAGTGGGGCTGAGCTCTGAACCACTGAACCATTCATGTGATGTCTGGGGCAGTTAAATATGAAGGAATTGTAATGATGACTCTTTACCTTGACCTCTTTATGATTAGTGTATCACAAATATTGAACTAAACGTATTATTGATGGTGTATCTGAAATGCATTGCTCTAGATCAGGGATGTCTAATCTTATTAAAAAAGAACAGGTGTAGGTGCAGGTTTTCACTCCAACCAAGCAGGAGCCGCACCAAGCAGGACTCCACCTGACTAATCAGTCTTTGTGGCTTTCAGTAGACTATCAGGTGTGGCTTCAGCTTGGTTGGGATGAAATCCTGCACCCACATCAGCCCTTTCTGGATATCACTGGACTGCACTAGTTACACCTCTGCATGAAGTACATGTGTACGTAGTGAGGAGAAGAAAGGCAACGATGACTGACAGCTGGGATTTTTTAGCAATTTAAAAAAAAATTAATTTATCACTTTGTGACATTGTGATGTGTGTGCACATGCACAGAAGAAGGTATCTTGGTAATATTAACCTGCCCTGATTGTTAGGATTGAACTAAAATCATCACTGCGAAAATAAATCCTGTATGCCTGCATTTTTACAGGATGTGATATGAATACCAGATGGCTGCTACGTTTTGGAAGGATAATCAAACTGATTGCCTGAAGCAGGACTGCTAGATTATTTCCTTCCTCAACAATATAAATGAACTTTGCGTCTGTGGAAAAAGCCACCCATGGAGAAACAGCATATGCATGTGGTGAGGTGTAGGTTTTGTTTTGTCTTCTTTTCTACACAATTGGAAAAGAGATTTTTACTTAAGCATTTGTGAAGAATGACATTCTGGTTCAGACTCCAGGTCAGTTAGAGAAACACAAAGAGGTGTTTTAAAAAAAACAGTGTTTTTTGGGTTGGCACTCTGTCCAGGGTGTATCTTGCCTTGATGCCCAATGATACCTGAGATAGGCACAGGCTCTCTGTGACCTGAGAATAGATTGGATAAGCGGTAGACAATGAATGTTTTAGCACTGCTCTCATATCTGATCATCTTACTAAAAAAATTCTCTAATGACTAAGATACTTTATACACTATATTGCCAGGTTTGGGACATCCCTACAAATCATTGAATTCAGAGGTTGGGCTCGGTCCCTTAGTTCCAGTGAAAGGAACTCTTAATGCTTCAGCATACCAAGACATTTTGGACAATTTCATGCTCCCAACTTTGTGGGAACAGTTTGGGGATGACCCCTTCCTGTTCCAACATGACCACACACCAGTGTACAAAGCAAGGTCCATAAAGACATGGATGAGAGAGTTTGGTGTGGAGGAACTTGACTGGCCTGTACAGAGTCCTGACCTCAACCCCATAGAACACCTTTGGGATGAATTAGAGCGGAGACTGTGAGCCAGGCCTTCTCGTCCAACATCAGTGCCTGACCTCACAAATGCTTTTCTAGAGGAACTGTAAAAAATTCCCATGAACACACTCCTAAACCTTTTGGAAAGCCTTCCCAGAAGAGTTGAAGCTGTTATAGCTGCAAAGGGCGGGCCAATATTCCATATTACATTCATGTGCATGTAAAGGCAGACGTCCCAAAACCTTTTGTGTACTTACACAACTGTACAAACACCTACAGAAATCAAAAGAAGCACTATAAGGAGCAGTAAATGGTAAAAATATTATAAGTATTATAAAAAAAAATCTTTACATTTGTTTAAAACTGAATAAATTCTCTGATTTTTTTTAACCCTCCTTTCTAAGGAGATTGATGGGTAGGCTGATCCAGGCTTCTTGAAGAACATGCAGAAGCCATTAAATAATTAGGTAAGACATGAACACTGTGACCATGAGCCACACCTGATTTCACCTGTTTAATTAGGTGATCTTGACTTTCATTAGACTATCAGGAGTGGCTTGTGCTTGGACACGACTCTAATACTGACTCACATATTCTGATAGGGGGGTCATGGTGGCTTGGTGGATAACACGTTTGCCTCACACCTCCAGGGTTGGCGGCTGTGTGTGTGTGTGTGTGAGAGAGAGAGAGAGATTGAGCCCTGCGATAGACTGGCATCCTGTCCAGGGTGTACCCTGCCTTGTGCCTGTAGTCTCCTGGGATAGGCTCCAGGTTCCCTGTGACCCAGTAGTAGGATAAGCAGGTATAGAAGATGGATGGATATTCTGATATGCACAAGACGGTAATAAATGATTTCGCTGATTGCACCATGAGAAACTTGTGCGGTGATACCTGGGGAATGATTTTAGTGGCTGTATTAATACATTTGCATTTAGATTATTATTTAGCTCACAGCACTGTTTTATAGTGGATCATTTGAATTTTTCCAGAAGCGATGGGAATTCTGCCTAGGATACATGATACAACGATTCTACAAGAAAGAAATGATGAATGCATTACCTTTTTGGATTTAAGCCCTTACATGGTGTAATACATAGTACTTACACAGTAATCAATATAACCTCTCATCAGACATATTTGGAAAAGACCAGACCAGTTGTGAGCCTGTTTTCTTGTTATCCAGATGGCTGGAATAATATTACAAATAAACCACATGCTACATTAAAGCACATGTCGCAAATCTGTTGTTTTGGTTTAGTGAATCTGGTGTTATTATATGGAGCAAAGTAAATTAGCTTCTTTTTGGGGTGGAATCAGATACAGGGTCTAGATCATATTGTAAGTTTTTCTGTGAAAAAATTGTATGTTTTAATGAGAGCAGACACTGATGTTGTAAGAGTGAGGAGGTCTGGGGTTCAGTCGGTGTTCCAGCTCGTCAGGGCTCAGTGCAGGACACTCCAGTTCTTCCAGTCCAACCTTCTTCATGGAGCTCTGTGTTTTGTGTACAGGGGCATCTTCATGCTGGAACAGGGTTTGAGTCTCTTAGTTCCATCAAAGGGAAATTATAATATTACAGCATATAGAACATTCTAGACAAGTGTGTGCTTCACACTTTGTGGCAACAGTTTGTGGCAAACACTGCAGTTGTTCCACTCCAACCTTAACACACCATGTCTTCATGGAGCTCTGAGCTTTGTCAGGGACATTGTCATGCTGGAACAGGCGTTGAATCTCTTAGTTCCAGTGAAGGGAAATTCTATACAACTTTGTGGTAACAGTTTAGGGAAGAAGCACTTAGATGTAATCAGCTGTACAGTTTATCAGTGATTTTTCAGCAGTACAATACACAATACTCAGTGATCAAGTGTGTTATTAATTATATATATATAATTAGTGTGTGATTAACACAATATACACAGGGGGGCACGGTGGCTTAGTGGTTAGCATGGTTGCCTCACACCTCCAGGGTTGGGGGTTTGATTCCTGCCTCCGCTGTGTGTGTGGAGTTTGCATGTTCTCCCCATGCCTTGGGGGTTTCCTCCCCCGGTCCAAAGACATGCACTGTAGGTTGTTTGGCATCTCTAAATTGTGTGTGTGTGTGTGTGTGTGTGTGTGCGCGCCCTGTGATGGGTTGGCACTCTGTCCAAGGTGTATCCTGCCCTGATGCCCAATGACGCCTGAGATAGGCACAGGCTCCCCGTGACCTGAGTATAGATCGGATAAGCGGTAGACAATGAATATATATATACACACACAGGTGCATCTCCATAAATTAGAATGTCGTGGAAAAGTTCATTTATTTCAGTAATTCAACTCAAATTGTGAAACTCGTGTATTAAATAAATTCAATGCACACAGACTGAAGTAGTTGAAGTCTTTGGTTCTTTTAATTGTGATGATTTTGGCTCACATTTAACAAAACCCCACCAATTCACTCTCTCAACAAATTAGAATATGGGGACATGCCAATCAGCTAATCAACTCAAAACACCTGCAAAGGTTTCCTGAGCCTTCAAAATGGTCTCTCAGTTTGGTTCACTAGGCTACACAATCATGGGGAAGACTGCTGACCTGACAGTTGTCCAGAAGACAATCATTGACACCCTTCACAAGGAGGGTAAGAACTAAGGCTCAAGGCCAAGGCTCATTGATGCATGTAGGGAGCAAAGGCTGACTGGTTCTGATAGAAAGGTGTCCGAATAGACAGTGCATGATGGGCCAGGGCCACCAAAGTGGGACCAACACAATATTACGCATATGGCATACAGACATACAGTTATGTATATGTTTTTTATATATATATATTCTGCTAGCAAAGTGGATAAGTTAGTTCTTCAAAGTAGGCAGGAAACAATAGCTTTATTTCTAAACTAAACCGAGTAAGACTAGAGCTCACTCCCACACACACCCATACACACACACACACACACACACACTCTCTCTCTCTCTCTCTCTCTCTCTCTCTCTCTCTCTCTCGTTACGTCAAATCCTCCATTCCCACCGAATGTTATTGGAGAAGAGCTAACGGACAGCCACTGCACGACTTCGCTAACTTCACTAAGCCCAAGTCTCTAAGCTCAGGTACACCTCAGGTAACTGAACATCATCACTAATATTATTTCTGATTAATGATTTCGTAGTATTTTGTGTCGGAGTGAGCAGCGCGTTCACACGGAGTCTGATCTAGTCCCTGTCACTGGCCTGAGTTAGCTGCCATCATTCCTCAGAAGGCAACTCCGCATAACCGTTATTTATTTATTACTCTACCTATTCATTCATTTATTTGTGACTGACTGCAGTGCGTCAGCTTTCTGAAGCGGACACAATCATGATAATCCCCATCCCTAGCTCTCCTTTCCTTTGACAGCGTTTGTTTATGTGCTGTATCACTTGGCTAGCCTGCGCGACTCTCTTATGCTACGTTTCAAATAAATAGTAGTAGACAAGTGTGTGAAGGAGGCTGGAGGAGGTAGTGTGTCATGATTTGGGACGCTGCCCAAGTCTTGTTGCTTATCCACAGCGACGGTGAACGTTAACTATAGAGCGCAGGAATTATATATAAATATAACTTGGGGTTAATACTGTAACGCTAGCTGGCTGTGGGCGTTTGTGGGCGTGGTTTTCTTGGTCTTCACATCAGTGAGGTTAGCTAGGTGGCTAATCACACTAATCCTCTATAGCTGGATGCTAACTTGCTAACTAGCCGGGGGCCTTTGTATTGAAGGACGTTTTGTAATTTTTTATTTTTTTTTTATTTTGGCACTACAGCTGTTTACATAAGCAGATGTTTACATAAACAGTGTTACAGAAGTCAGGGTTGTGATGTATAGTAATGTGTCTGGAGTGAGATTTTTAGTTTATTTACCTGTCTCTGAATGAGTAAATAAACTAATCAGACCTGGTCCAAGTACAAATTATGCAACAGGACAAATGACCGTGTGCTGTTAATGAAAATGTCAAGATAAATGTTTCTGTTAACCAGGACATTAAAGTACTTGAAGTCTCTTGACTATTAAGTCATACGTCTGTATGAACATCGTGTGTTTTTGGTGAAAATCCCATGACACATGTATTCCCTCTGTTAACCTCCACTTTTCTGTGAAGGCTTTCCACTAGATGTTGTAGCGTGGCTGTGGAGATTTGAGTTCATTCAGGTGCAAGAGCTTTAGGTCATGAGGTCTGGGGTTTAGTCTGTGTTTCAGGTCAACTTTTCACTCATGAAAATGCCTGAAAACGAGCATGTCGACTTGTGAATCTGGAACAATCCACTCCTTGATACACCAATCAGGCATAACATTATGACTGCCTGTCTAAAAATTGTGTTGGTCCCCCTTTTGCTGCCAAAACAGCCCTGACCCGTCATGCACTGTGTATTCTGACACCTTTCTATCAGGACCAGCATTAACTTCTTCAGCAATCAACAGTACCTCGTCTGTTGGATCGGACCACAAGGGCCAGCCTTCACTCCCCACGTGCATCAGTGAGCCTTGGCCGTCCATGACCCTGTCGCCGGTTCACCACTGTTCCTTCCTTGGACCACTTTTGATAGATACTGACCACTGCAGACCGGGAACACCCCACAAGAGCCCTTCGTCAAACTCGCTCAAATCCTTACGCTTGTCCATTTTTCCTGCTTCTAACACATCAACTTTGAGGACAAAATGTTCACTTGCTGTGTAATATACCCTCACCCACTAACAGGTGCCATGATGAGGAAAAAAACTCAGTCTTATTCACTTCACCTCTCACTGCTCATAATGTTATGCCTGATCTGTGTATTAACTGATGCCACCTGGAAGCCCTGCCCACTTCCTCCAAACTCAATTTTGCTTGTATTAGACAGTGCTTTGAGGTTAAAAAGTAAACCACCACAAACATATGATGTGGCTGAAAATAAACCCCGTGTGGAAACTCGTCTTACTGAATGTTTGTTTGTGTTTGGACGAGCTTCTCGTCAGTCAGGTTATAGACACGCTACACAAAAAACGGCGAGCACTCAGTGGGGAGATCCTGTTAGCAGAAAAACATCACTCTGTGACGAGAAACTCAGTAAAACCAGAATAATCAGAGAGTAATTTATCAGCTGTATGTAGAATTAGCGCGCATAAAAGTCATCTGCTAGTGATAACTTCAGGTAAACCATTATAAGTTCTAGGGGGCGGAGCTTTGTGTAAATGAGTGGAATTAAGAGTGGGCTCAAGGGGTAACCAAAAGCAAAAAAAAAAACCCAATTGAAATCCTGTTGAATGCCACATTTTAATTAGAGATGCATTTAAATATGTATTGCACTTTTTAATGTGAAATAAAATCCATCGCTATATATATTCGCTTTAGCTAACATTAGACTGTATATTTAACATCAGTGAACTGTATTCATTCTGGTTGCTACTGAATGGTGTAGTCTGAAAATGTTTCAGTTTTTGGATGAAAGAGAAAAAGGCCTGACCTGAAAGGACTGAATATGTCCAGAATGAAGTGTTCTGCAGACTGCACAGCTGGTAACATTATTACACCCTCCTGATCTCTCCTTAAACCTGAAACCGTGGAAATGTTCGCTGCCCTGTTTTCTTCAGGTTGCAATTCTTCTGGACGATGAAATAGTTTTATATAAAAAAATTATAATTAGTTCCTTGAAGTAGGCACCGGAAATCACAAGAAAGGTAACAAGTCAGTGTTTAGTTGTTTTGTCTACAAACCCGAATCCAAAAAAGTTGGGACACTGTACAAATTGTGAATAAAAACAGAACGCAATGGTGTGGAAGTTTAAAATTTCAATATTTTATTCAGAATACAACATGGATGACATATCAAATGTTTAAACTGAGAAAATGGATCATTTTAAGGGAAAAATAAGTTGATTTTAAATTTCATGGCATCAACACATCTCAAAAAAGTTGGGACAAGGCCATGTTTACCACTGTGTGGCATCCCCTCTTCTTTTTATAACAGTCTGCAAACGTCTGGGGACTGAGGAGACAAGTTGCTCAAGTTTAGGAATAGGAATGTTGTCCCATTCTTGTCTAATACAGGCTTCTAGTTGCTCAACTGTCTTAGGTCTTCTTTGTCGCATCTTCCTCTTTATGATGCGCCAAATGTTTTCTATGGGTGAAAGATCTGGACTGCAGGCTGGCCATTTCAGTACCCGGATCCTTCTTCTACGCAGCCATGATGTTGTAATTGATGCAGTATGTGGTCTGGCATTGTCATGTTGGAAAATGCAAGGTCTTCCCTGAAAGAGATGACGTCTGGATGGGAGCATATGTTGTTCTAGAACTTGGATATACCTTTCAGCATTGATGGTGCCTTTCCAGATGTGTAAGCTGCCCATGCCACACGCACTCATGCAACCTCATACCATCAGAGATGCAGGCTTCTGAACTGAGCGCTGATAACAACTTGGGTTGTCCTTGTCCCCTTTAGTCCGGATGACATGGCGTCCCAGTTTTCCAAAAAGAACTTCAAATTTTGATTGGTCTGACCACAGAACAGTTTTCCACTTTGCCACAGTCCATTTTAAATGAGCCTTGGCCCAGAGAAAACGCCTGACTTGTGGATCATGTTTAGATATGGCTTCTTTTTTGATCTATAGAGTTTTAGCCGGCAACGGCAAAAGGGCACGGTGGATTGTGTTCACCGACAATGTTTTCTGGAAGTATTCCTGAGCCCATGTTGTGATTTCCATTACAGTAGCATTCCTGTATGTGATGCAGTGCCGTCTAAGGGCCCGAAGATCACGGGCATCCAGTATGGTTTTCCGGCCTTGACCCTTACGCACAGAGATTGTTCCAGATTCTCTGAATTTTTGGATGATATTATGCACTGTAGATGATAAACTTCAAACTCTTTGCAATTTTTCTCTGAGAAACCCCTTTTCTGATATTGCTCCACTATTTTTCGCCGCAGCGTTGGGGGAATTGGTGATCCTCTGCCCATCTTGACTTCTGAGAGACACTGCCACTCTGAGAGGCTCTTTTTATACCCAATCATGTTGCCAATTGACCTAATAAGTTGCAAATTGGTCCTCCAGCTGTTCCTTATATGTACATTTAACTTTTCCGGCCTCTTATTGCTACCTGTCCCAACTTTTTTGGAATGTGTAGCTCTCATGAAATCCAAAATGAGCCAATATTTGGCATGACATTTCAAAATGTCTCACTTTCAACATTTGATATGTTATCTATATTCTATTGTGAATAAAATATAAGTTTATGAGATTTGTAAATTACTGCATTCCTTTTTTATTCACAATTTGTACAGTGTCCCAACTTTTTTGGAATTGGGTTTGTAAATCATATTAGGTACACTACATGACCAAAAGTATGTGACCATCTGACTATCATGCAGTTCTTCTAGAACATTTCTGTGCGCTGTAACATTAGTTTCTTTTCACTGGAACTAAGAGACTCAACCACTGTTCCAGCATGACGATGCCCCTGTACACAAAGCACAGAGCTCCATGAAGACATGGTGTGTTAAGGTTGGAGTGGAAGAACTGGAGTGTCCTGCACTGAGCCCAGACTCTGACTCAACCCCACTGAACACATTTAGGATGAACTGGAACACCGACTGAACCCCAGACCTCCTCACTCTTACAACATCAGTGTCTGATCTCACTAATGCTCTTGTAGCTGAATGATCACTAATCCCCACAGTCATGCTTCTAACCGACTGTGTGAGTGATGGAGTGTATAGTTTAGTGGTTCTTTGGACTGAGTTGGAAATGAGCTGGTACATGTGGTACAATACACACAACCAACTCAATTTACTTTAGGATGCACTACATTTCTGCATCTAGGTTTTTTCCCTTGGGGGAAAGCTCCAGAGTCGGTGTGGGAGCTCCAGAGTCGGTGTGGGAGCTCCAGAGTCGGTGTGGGAGCTCCAGAGTCGGTGTGGGAGCTCCAGAGTCGGTGTGGGAGCTCCAGAGTCGGTGTGGGAGCTCCAGAGTCGGTGTAGCTGTGTGTTTTTGTCGTTCTTCCTAAACCCTTGCATTACTGTAAACAAAACTAGACCTCAGCTTTCTGGTCATTCAGGTTCCTGATAAACAGGAAGAACAGTAAGAGGTCTCGTTATAGGACTGCTGCATGATACAATGCTAACTCTCAGAGGTGTCCTGAGGTACATCAGCCAACTCTTCAGGGAAACGCTGAGTCTGGATTGACCTGAGGGGCTGTGAGTATCAGACAGTTCCACTGTCCAATATCCATTTAATCCGTTAGAAGATGCTGAAAAGCGTAAAAACCTGGCTTTTAATTCTGGCTTTAATAAAAGACAATAAAGAGCAGAGTACAAGGTGTTCTCAAATCTCTTCAGTCAGAATTGTTTTTGTTATAATTGCCCACCACAGACAGGATTTCAAGCCGAATCACAGGATTATATTAATGTTCTTGCTTTAATAAGTTTTTATTTATAGCAGCAGTTTTACACAGCAGTTTTATTTTTTTTGTAAAATTAAGTAAACAGGACATGCTAATCAGAGCGCTGTTCTACTCACTACTCCTGAAGATGGAGCACATGACCAGCCTAGAGATATATTGAGTTTTGCACTCAAGCCTCCATCAGTGATCAGTTCTTCATCACTTCAACAAGACAGACTTCATCTTCAAACTAGAATGAACTGTTCATATAGCACACAGATCTAGAAGGGAAACACTCTCACACTCTCCGGTGCCACCCACATGAGGGTGAGGTTCACTCTTACAAGGTTTCTTCCTCATATCTTCTCAGAAAAAGTCATCTCTGACTTTATGAATTATACATCATTGCATTAGTGAGCATGTGTGAGCTAAATGAAATGTCGCTGATTATACAGAAGATTATTTTTAGAGAAATCCAGCATCACATGAAGATTTGCACTTCGAAGCGCATTTCCTTTGACTTCCTGAGATCAGATACAGCTGTGCATTACTCGAACTTGTGCTGTGTTATTGGAAACATAACAGGATGAGTGTTTGGTGAAGTGAGTCACTTGAAATCTTTAGGCACTGTATTACTCCACATGATGAAATGAGGTTATGCTGATGAGAAGTGTGGAGAAATATTTTGATTCCTCGTATATCGAGGCAGAGATGGTTTCACCCACGTTCACCACAAGTGTGAGATCACTGATCTCAAGACCTTCAAGCAAGGCCACAGCAAGGTCAATAGGTTTTCTTCTTCCTGTTTGCAAACACAGTTTCTTGAATCTTTGTTTTCACACTCAAGGCCCATTTTCAGGGAAGTATTATCTTTAGTGGTTGAGGTGTCGGGCTACTGATTGGGAGTTTGAATCTCAGCACCACCAAGCCATCACTGCTGGGCCTTTGAGCAAGGCCCTTAATCATCAGCTGCTTAGTTGTATAAATGAGATAAATGTAAGTTTATCATCAGTCCATCTGTAGGAGATGAGGCATAACATTATGACCACCTGACTAATATTGTTTGTCCCCCTTTTGTTGCCAAAACAGCCCTGACCCGTCATGCACTGTGTATTCTGACACCTTTCTATCACAACCAGCATTAACTTCTTCAGCAATCTGAGCAACAGTAGCTCGTCTGTTGGATCGGATCACACGGGCCAGCCTTCGCTCCTCACGTGCATCAATGAACCTTCTCCGTCCATGACCCTGTCGCCGGTTCACCACTGTTCCTTCCTTGGACCACTTTTGATAGATACTGACCACTGCAGACCGGGAACACCCCACAAGAGCTGCAGTTTTGGAGATGTTCTGATCCAGTGGTCTAGCCATCACAATTTGGCCCTTCATCAAACTCGCTCAAATCCTTACGCTTGTCCATTTTTCCTGCTTCTAACACATCAACTTTGAGGACAAAATGTTCACTTGCTGCCTAATATATCCCACCCACTAACAGGTGCCATGATGAGGAGATCATCAGTCTTATTCACTTCACCTCTCACTGCTCACAATGTTATGGCTGATTGGTGTAAGTGTTAGGTCAATGTCTCAAAACTAAGTGGCTAATTAACTAGATGAGTCATAATTTAAACTGTTTCTGGCAAACAAATTACTAACAAGAAGGACTGGACTTGGTGGTGAAGGTATCTCAGTTGATAAGCTATAGTTTATAGCTGTTATGACTTGTTTATAACTGCTTTAATGTAAGTGAGAACAGAAACTAACAGGTTTCTAAGATTAAGATTGTGGTTACAAATGAGTTCTTAGAAACAATTATAAATGTCTCTCTTCAGCCGTTTTCCTGAGGTCTTTTTCCAATGCTAAACCTCTTGAACGAGGAAAATATTTCGGTGTCTCTGTACTGAATGCTTTTAAAAATTGAGTTAAACCTCAGATGTATTGAGTAGATGTTAGAGTCAGGGATGTGGGATTCGTCTCTAATGGCTGGAACAGAGGGACAGTGACAGGACTGTAATCTGGGTTATTATCCAGAGTTTTAACAAGCTGTGTTCCAAATGATGTCCTACTCACTTACACTACACACTGTGCATTCCAGAGTCTAGTGTATGACGGTTAGGAGGGTCGTATCATCTCGAATGGAGCACTAACGCTGTTTAATAAGCAGAAGTAGAAACCGCACACTGTACTGGCTGATTTTAAAGGCATTTTATAAGACGTCGTGTACACCAGAGTGTCGTCGGCCATCTTGAAAACGTTTTCTCATCTAGCGCCAGCGCCTGGTAGCCCCACCCCCCCTTCCTCTGAGTGTTGAGTGCATGAGTTTTCGTTGAACAAGTGAATCTGCCGAGTTCTTGAGGTGCATGTCTTCATCTAGTTGGAGTTTTCAGTAAAGTGAACACACGACTCACGCTAATTATTTACACAGAGCAGTAGAATCGTGAGGAAGTCTGTGATTTGGGACACGTCTGTCTGCCCTGCTGGTTTAATCTGAGGCTGGAGCTTCCGATTGACGTGAATGTACTGTTTGTGATTCCTCAGAACGTGAGGGTGAACTGCTCCTGCCTGAATACAGCTCCTGAGCAGCAGCATGTCCAGCGACCCGCCTCCACCCTACCCAGGGGGCCCCAGCGCCCCTCTGATAGAGGAAAAGAACGGACAGCCTCCAGTCTCCGGTATGTCAACAATGTGAAGCTGATGAGTTGTGACTTTGCTCTGTTCAGATTACTGCTACTTTAAAGACTATGCAAACATCATTTATGTTAATAATCATTTAGTTTATATATTTTACAAACATATGTCACTCAGTTGTACCAATTTGTACCCTAGGCTCAGCCCCGGTGACGAGCGGACCCCCATACGGGCAGCCGCTGCCTCCAGAGTATGGCCCTCCACCTTACGAGGCCACCATGCAGCCCGGCTTCGTGCCCCCACACGTCCCAGGTGAGGGTCATATGCCCATGCCACACCTGCATGGTAAGCCTTCTGATGCTCACCACACTGAGAAGTTCCAATACCAATCAACGTCCATTAAATAATCTATTAAACAGGAAACCAATAGCTGTGTCCATGTCATTATCAGAATCAGTGTGTATATGGGTTTTTGTGTGTGTGTGTGTGTGTGTGTGTGTTAATGTCATAATGTGCTTTAAAAATACACATTTTTTTTAATGAATCTACCAAAGTTATCTCTGCAGAGTACAGCCCTGAGAAATCAGACTCTAACTGCTAGGTACTGCACATTACCGAACTTGTAGCTTGTTGTTATCTGTACTAAACACACCACACTCACACAAGTGTTCTTTCCCTTACCTGAGACACCGTTAGCAAAACAAACATGGACTCCTCAAGACCTCTGAAGGTGTGCTGTAGTATCTGCCACCAAGATGTTGGCAGCAGGTCCACCGCCAATGAGTGAAGGCTAGCTCATCAGATTTGATACCACATACGAGCTCCTGCAGCACAAACTGCTGGTTCTGATAGAAAAGAGTCACGTCACACAGAGCATCACAGCTGGCTGCGTATGGAACTGCGTAGCTGCAAAGCATCAGAGTGACCATGCTGACTCCTGTACACCAGTGGTCCCCAACCTTTTTATCGCTGCGGACCGGTCAATGTTTGATCATTTTACCGCGGCCCGACGAGGGGGGGACGTTGATTGTTTATATTTTAGATTGTTTTGATTTAATAATTTTAATTTAATTGTATTTAAACATGCCTTCAAAATAAAATACAGTTACACCAAAAAATGAATATAAAGTGATTTAACATTTTAACTCACTAGAACGCTAAATCAATGAGAACCCTGAGCTTGTTTCTTTGCAACGAGACGGTTCCATCTGGGGGTAATAGGAGACAATGACACCCGAAGTGGGTTGCTTATGTCCAGTTTATTCCGTTGTTTTGTTTTGGTTGCTGTCACTGCAGAAAACCCCGCTTCACACAGATAGGATGTCGGAAATGGCAATAGGGATTTAAGTGCTGTGGTGGCAATCTCAGGGTATTCTGCCATGACTTTAATCCAGAACACCGGCAGAGTTGTTGTCTCGAACGTAGTTTTAAGGCCGCCGTCATTTGCAATCTCCAGCAGTTGATCTTCTTCTTGCACAGACATGCTAGATTCACCTGGTTTGTTGACAAATGGGTCGCGGATCCATTCCTTACCAGTTTGTGGGTCTTTTGTGGTTGGGAACTCTTTTAAAAGCAAAGACAGGTGATCGTGCACCAACTGGGAGAATGAATGCTCAGGCTCAGTCTCGCCTAAAATCCCTGCTAATGTCTGAAACATGTCCAAAATGCCTCTGTTCACGCGCCGTCCCCACAACTCCAGTTTGGCTTTAAATGCAGCTACTTTGTCTGCCAACTTGAAAACAGTTGTCATTTTCCCCTGAAGGCACAGATTGAGTTCATTGAGCAGGCTGAATATGTCACACAGGTAAGCCAGTTTTGCGACCCATACCTTGTCACTGAAATGTGCTGCCAGCGGTGACTTCTTTTCTGAGAGAAATCTTTGCAATGGCTCTCGTAATTCAAATACTCCGGTTAGCGATTTTCCTCTGGATAACCATCTTATTTCTGTGTATAAGAGAAGGCATCTGTGCTCTGCGTCCATCTCCTCACAAAGCTGCTCAAACAGGCGCGAGTTAAGGGCGTGTGCTTTGATGTGGTTAATAACTTTAACGGCATCAATCAATACGCTGTTAAATTCCGGTGACATTTTTCGGCTTGCCAGCATTTCCCTGTGAATGATACAATGCGTAGATTGTCTGTTAAAAGTTTTGTTTCTTTAATGTTGAAGGCTCTTCTTCTGTCTCTTCACTGGGCCTTTTCTTTTTCCCAAGGAAACTTTCTAACGACGTCTGTTTCGTACTCATTTTTGCTAATTTGTGGGTTAAATTGGAGCAAACACAATATATACGTACACCAAGCACTGTTAAACATGAGAAAGTGCCGGTAAAAAGAAAAAAAAACGCCCCCATATCACGATATTTTGCGCATGCGCGGTATTGGTGCGGCTTTAGGTGACGTCTCTCAGCTCCCGGTTAACCTCTCGTCCATGGAAAGTCGCACAAACCCGAGAGAAATACACCACAGTAAATAAAATGGAAATAATTTGATGTTCCTTGGGTGGCCCGGTACCATTTGATCCATGGCCCGGTACCATTTGATCCACGGACCGGTACCGGTCCGCAGCCCGGGGGTTGGGGACCACTGCTGTACACCACCCAAAGCTCCTACAATGGACACCTGAGCATCGGAACTGGACCACGGAGCAATACGAGAAGGAGGCCTGGTCTGATCAATCACGTTTTCTTTTACATCACGTGGACGGCCGGGTGCGTGTGAGTCACTTACCTGGGGAAGAGAAGAGATGCACTGTGGGAAGAAGGAGAGCCGGAGGAGGCAGTGTGATGCTCTGGGCAATGTTCTGCTGGGAAACCTCGGCTCCTGCGTTCATGTGGATGTTACTTTGACAAGTAGCACCTACCTAAACACTGTAGCACACCGAGTTCACCTCTTCATATAAATTTGTTCAGGAACGGTGTGAGGAACATGGCTCAAGGTGTTGACTTGACCTGCAAATTCCCCAGACCAAATTCCTCAGGTGGAACATCTGTATGATGTACTGCACAAACAAGTCTGATCCATGGAGGCTCCACCTCACATCTTACACGACTTAAAGGATCTGCTGCTGTTGTCTTGGTGCCAGAGACCACAGCACACCTTCAGAGATCTTGTCTGTATGTGCAATAACTGCATCAAGCCGGTGACCCCTGAACATTACGTGACAAACTGTTACATTGTTGTGTGATTTTATTTCCCCCCAGGCTTTTACTGCAGCTTCTTTCAGTTGTTAATATAGACCATGTTAAGATCTATTGCGTCCGTGAACGTGTTAATTTTCCTTTTCTTTTTTTACTGAGTAAATGACCAACTTTAAAAAAACGTAAATGTTTGATATAATCCGTCAGTCCTGAAACTCAATTAGGAGGCAATATATTCGAGCCTTTGTCTCTCTAATATATTTTAATTTATTGGATCCATCTTATGTACTCTACACACTCACACACGCACACTAGAGCTGACCAGAGTCATGTCATTTCACTTTGCCTTTAATATGCTGTTTGAATTTGTGCTGTTTTGCTTATTGACTTGTTTATTCCTGTTTTTCAGCTATTTATCAACCTCCTCCTGGACACTTCCCCCACCCCATTCAGGGGCAATTTGCTCCAGGGCCGAGTCATGGTGGCCCGGCTATGGGACACACGGCAACAGTGATTGGTCCTCCAGGCACGGCTACTACAGTGACGGTGCTGCAGGGTGAGATGTTCCAGTCAGCACCAGTGCAGACGGTCTGCCCTCACTGCCAACAGGCCATCATCACACGAATCAGCCATGACGTGGGGCTCATGAACACTCTCTTCTGTCTGTTCTGCTTCTTTGTGGGGTAAGTGGTAGGATTGGTATGTTCTCCTTTTAAAGGAGCCTCAGTAACCTCAGTAGCATTCTTCTGCTGCTCGAATAAGCCACAGGATAGAGTGACTTTAACGATGTGTTGATACACACACTGATGAGACATCGTGAGTACACGCAGAGGAAGTGAATAACGCTGATTATCTCAACAAAGACATGGTCTGGGTTAAATTAGACAATCCCTCCAGGATTTCATGATTTTTCCATTGCAGAAATGAACACAAAAACAGAGCTGTGAGATTCAGAGGAGCTTGTAATGTTTCTAAATGGCAGAGATTTGGGACGAGATGCCTTGTGTGACATCACAAAACACGTTCAGCCAAATCCCCCTAACGTTCACGTGTGTGAAGCATGAGTACAGCTCACATAGAAAGTCATTACACATACACTGCTAAGTGATTTAAAAGAAGAATATTGTGCTTGTGATTTCAGCAATTCAAGCACAGAAATGTCCATAAGTTGCATTACAATTTTAGAAGAAAGTTGCAGAATCCAACATTTTTGACCACAACAATCACAAAAAAAAAACGGTCGAGTCTCAGAGTCAGGGATGGATAAAAGGGGCAGGTGTTAAGAGCTACTTGAGGACTAAATCGTTATGGGAAGTTTTTCCACCATGTGTGAGGGCGACAAAGGGTTTCCTGTCTGGTCCACAGGAGGGATGTGTCACAACACACCCTCCATTACACCCTGCTGTGTATGGGGCTGTGTAGCTGCAAGCCCTGGTCAGTGTGCTCATGCTCCACCATCTAAAGCTCCTACAACACTTGCATGAGCATCAGCGTTAGAGCAGTGGAAGAAGAAGAAGGTCGTCTGGTCTGAGGTGTCCTGATTTCTGCTGCATCACATGGACAGTCTGTACTGTTTACTTGGGGAAATACAGGAAATGTGTGAAGGAGGCGAGTTGGTGGAGGGGGTAGGATCTGAGTGCTAGGAAACCCTGGGACTGGGGAGGCACATGGACATCAATTTCACAGAGTCAGAAACATCGCTGTGTGCAGGTACACGGTCCTTTCATGGCAGTAATCTTCCCAGATAACACTACATGCTACATGCACACGTTGCTTGAGAATGATTTCAGGAAAACATGACTGAAAGACCTAAAATTTCCACAGATCTCAGTCTGATCAAGATTCTACGAGATGTTCTGCAACATCCATAGTGGCTCCACATCACCTCTTGCACCACTTAAAGGAGCCGTTGTGATCGCCTTGGTGCCTGATGCCACAGAGCATCTTCAAAATTCTTGGGAGTCCATGAATCAGGTCAGAGTTGTTCTGATAACATCACAGGTCAGCTGTGTATGGATCTCTTTCTCACACACCTAAAGAGGAAACACTGGACACCAAAAATAGACTTGATGTGAAAACTAGAATAAACTTCGTTTACGCATCAGCACTATTTGAGCACAAAGTGCATAGATCTAGAAGGGAAATGATTTATAATCTCACTCTCCAGTGTCACCCACATGAGGATGAGGTTCAAGGTTTCTTCCTCATGGTATGTCAGGGGGATTTTCCTCACCACCTTCACCTCTGGCTTCCTCATTAGGGATCAAGTAAAACGTGTATAATTCACATCCAGTATTTATATATTTCTGTAAAGCTTCTTTGAGACAGTGTTCACTGTTAAAAGAACTATAGAAATGAAACGGTGGTGTGGATACACTAACCAGGCATAACATTATGATCACCTGCCTAATATTGTGTTGGTCCCCTTTTTGTTGCCAAAACAGCCCTGACCCGTCATGCACTGTGTATTCTGACACCTTTCTGTCAGAACCAGCATTAACTTCTTCAGCAATTTGAGCAACAGTAGCTCGTCTGCTGGATCCAATCACATGGGTCAGCCTTCGCTCCCCATGAATGAGTCTCGGACGTCCATGACCCTGTCACCGGTTCACCACTGTTCCTTCCTTGGGCCACTTTTGATAGATACTGACCACTGCAGACCGGGAACACCCCACAAGAGCTGCAGTTTTGGAGATGCTCTGAAACAGTGGTCTAGCCATCACAATTTGGTCCTTCATCAAACTCGCTCAAATCCTTACTCTTGTCCATTTTTCCTGCTTCTAACACATCAACTTTGAGGACAAAATGTTCACTTGCTGCCTAATATATCCCACCCACTAACAGGTGCCATGATGAGGAGATAATCAGTCTTATTCATTTCACATGTCAGTGCTCATAATGTTATGACTGATTTGTGTGTTTTGCTGTTAGGGTTAAAGCTTTCCTTCCCTGAGGGTTTGGCTGTGACGGATCTGATTACTGAGCTGCTTCATTGTGATTTTTTTTAACGACTGATCTAACCTCCATGCAGCATGATGATGATGATGATGATGACGATGATGATGAAGGCTCTTTGCCGCTCATGTGATGCCTCTTAAACAACTATTTTTCCCCCCTCGTGTTTTGCAGCTGTGATCTCGGCTGCTGCTTGATCCCGTGTCTGATCGATGACCTCAAGGATGTGACGCATACTTGCCCCAACTGCAAGGGCTACATCTACACATACAAGCGCATCTGCTAACAGCAGTGTCCCCCAGCGCTGTCACCCTGGATGCACTCGCGGCTCACTCTCATCAAGCCGTTTTCTTTTTTTTCGCTTCATATCTCCCAGCCAGTTTGATTTTGTTCTTGTTTTTACTACCTGTTCATCCTCTAATGACTGTATATAACTATTTAAAAGACTTAGCTTTAGTGGTACTACAAGATTAATTTAAGTTAAAAAAACAAACAATAGATGAGTAGAAAAAGCAAAAGAAGAAGGGACGATGAAGTCGGGACATTTTATATGTGAGTACTTTTAGGATTTTAGGTTAGTGGTTAAGTCACTTGATCTGATATTTAACTGAATCCATTTCAGAGTGGATTTTATTTTTATTGTAATTATTTAATTCTGATGTTATGTATAATTCTACTACCAAGCTAATGTGAAGGATTTTCATGTCTGTGTCTATCTGTGAAAACGACGGCCAAGGACTGCAGTTTTAGTTGCAGGAAACTGCTGCACCTTATACACACTAACAAGTTTCTATTCTCACAGTCCGGATATTTTTGTAACTGGGGCAGTTTTGCGTTCACACGATTCATCACACCTGGTTTTAGTACAAGCTCGTGTCTAATGTGTGATTTTACATGAATATTTCTGAAGGACATCTAACGCAAATATCCACATCCATAATAATCCATAATCCTTTGTAATAAATAAATAAATGAAGAAATACTAAACAGGTTCTGCACTACGTTTGAAGCTAGGCACGTCGTCTAGTGCTGCGTTTGCCCTCTTACCGAACTGTGAATGTCGTTCTAAATAACTACATCTGTAGATCATATAGATCTGTAGTTCATCTGTATGGTGAAGTGCTTCGTGTTGCTGCTGGGCCTCGACGTGAACTTTGGCATTAATCCTGATCTTTCATTCGTTCCAGAAAGGGTTCGAGTAAACATGGTACAGCTCAGGACATGCAGTCAATCACAAGCTTTTACATCATTTACTCTGATACAATCATTAGGAAAGAGTGTGTCTGGAGGAAGAAGGTGATCATCAAGCGCTGGCTTTCTGAAACATTGCTGTAATCTGACCCCCATCACCCCCTCCGACCCCCTGAGAGCAGGTTATTAGAATATCAGGATCGCTATCGGCGTGCGACACACAGCAGGCTTCTGTCCCAGTATTTTCTGATTTCAGATCTTTTCCTTCTACGCAAGAGAAAAAGAAACGACAAACATGCACCAGGTTTGAAGCTTTAATCCGTCTCTATAGATGATTCTTGATTTTGCACTCGGCGATCCTCCGGCTGTCGGACACTGTTTTACTGACCTGTCCTGCTTTTATCACCTTCACTCGGTTTGTCTCTGCGTATTTAGATATCGGCACGAACACGACGCAAACAATCTGATATGAAAACCGTATGCATGCTCCTCTGAATTCGAGCTCTGATTCCCTTTAATGCAACTTTCTTTTGAACCTTGTAGGCCTACAACGCTTTGCAAAGTGGCTTCTTGCTGTGAAAGATTGAATATACACCGAATATACGTAGAGCTTGTGTTCCAGGAACTTTAGATCTAAAACTACCAGTAGTTTTATGTGGTATAATACATCTGAACTGGAATTGTCATGTAAACTGACTGACTGTGTACAATTATTATTCTGAGAATAATAATAAAATACTCGTATCTTCTGAGAGAGCTGGTGTCATTGCAGTGCTTTATTAAATAAGATGTTGAAGACATATCCATCCTGACAGGCTGAATCAAATCAACTGGGAAGAAAGAGTTCGATGTGTGGGTTAAAACTGAAAAAAATATTGAAGACAGTTAAGCTTGATTACTGTTAGACAAAGAAAATAATTATTTCATATTCGTGTCACTTCAGAACATCAGCCTTCACCTCAGCAGGTTTCAGATAGAAACTAAAGAAGGTTCTGGAGAAAGAGAATATGGTGTGTTCTTCATAGAGTAAAGTGTCTCTCTGATCAGTCTATAGCACAGCTTTCCCAGTCCTGCACATCCAAGTGTTACACACACCACACACACACACACACACACACACACACACACACACACACACACTTCAGCTCAATAAGAGTGAACTCAGTTTAGATATAATCAGGAGCAGGGCTGGGGCACGGTGATGCACTGGGACAGTCTCAGTCTCTCCAGCGATGGCCACACTGCTGACTGCAGCACTTGTAGAATGTAGTCATGGGCTCATCAGCAGATCTGGTCTGTATTTGCATGAAATAAGCCCGTGGGTGTTCACACTTCGGACACGTTTCTAAAAAGAAAAGAGAACAAAAATGTTATTCAGCTGCTTAAAATACTACTACTATCATCTAATTAAAGCAAAATGTCTGCAGGTATTTATTAATTTAATCTCATATGCATTGTGATAGAGCTAAAATAACAGTAACTTTATCAAAGCCACTATATACACAAAGCTGTGTGTCTCTCTGACCATCACACACACAAACTATTGTCCATGTGCTGTTATAACCCTGATCATGACCTTACAACATTATGACCACCTGCCTAATCTTGTGTTGGTCCACCTTTTGTTGCCAAAACAGCCCTGACCCGTCGAGGCATGGACTCCACTAGATCCCTGAAGGTGTGCTGTGGTATCTGGTTTCCTAGCAGAACACTGCCCAAAGAATGACACTGCCTCTGCCGGCTCGCCTTCTTCCCATAGTGCATTCTGGTGTCATGTGTTCCTCAGGTAAGTGACACACATGCATCCGGCCATCCACGTGATGTAAAAGAAAACGTGATTCATCAGACAAGGCCACCTTCTTCCATTCTTCTGTGGTCCAATTCTGATGCTCACATGCTCATTGTTGGCACCTTCAGGGGTGCACAGGGGTCAGCATGGGCACCCTGATTGATCTGTGCCTATACAGCCCCATACACAACAAACTGTGGTGCACTGTGTATTCCGACACCTTTCTATAAAAATTAACTTCTTCAGCAATTTCATCAACAGTAGCTCGTCTGTTGGATTGGATCACACGGGTCAGACTTCACTCCCCATGTGCATCAATGAGCCTTGACCACCCATGACCCTGTCTCCAGTTCACCACTGTTCCTTCCTTGGACCACTTTTGATAGATACTGACCGCTGCAGACCGAGAACACCCCACAAGAGCTGCAGTTTTGGAGATGTTCTGATCCAGTGGTCTAGCCATCACAATTTGGCCCTTGATAAAACCCTCGCTCAAATCCTTACGCTTGTCCATTTTTCCTGCTTCTAACACATCAACTTTGAGGACAAAATGTTCACTTGCTGCCTAATATATCCCACCCACTAACAGGTGCCATGATGAGGAGATCATCAGTCTTATTCACTTCACCTCTCACTGCTCATAATGTTATACCTGATCTGTGTATATTCATTATTCAAGTTATTAAATGCTAGTCACAATGACGTATAGTCAGGGCCTGATATCTACAGGGCATGTAACAGAGTCTGCATACATAAACACTTTATAGCACCCAGAAGAATGTATTAATATCATGTGTGGGAGAGAGTGGGGTGTTTACAAAGAAATGGCGTGTGTGTGTTGAACATACCTGCAGTGGAATCCACGTTCTCCCAGGCAGCTGATCCACCAAGAACATCATCCACCTCTTTCAGTTTGGGATACTTTCTGTTGTTGACCTGATCAAATTACAAGATTACACTTGTCACCAAGTTACATTTTTCTGTCTGTCTGTCTGTCTGTCTGTCTGTCTCTGTCTCTCTCTCTCTCTCTCTCTGTGTGTGTGTGTGTGTGTGTGTGTGTCACGTGTTAGTTTTATACACTTACCTTTCTTGTAATGTTGTGAACGTAAGGACATGTGTTGCAGGCGAATCTGTAACATCTCTGACCCTCTTCTACAACCAACACATTTCCACAGGTGGGGCAAAACAGGAGCATTTTCTCTCTCTGCCTGCTACAAACTCGCCCCACAGGTCAAACGAGCCTTATTTCTCAGTAAAGCTGTAGTAAAATATTCAGCTGGATATTACTGCAGAGCATAGGCAAGCGCACCGACTTATTGAGTTCGACCAGAAACAAAACGTATGACTTAACATCTTAGATAACTTTAAGTAGAAAATTCATTTAGACGCCAAATATATATAATATGTTGTGTTATAATATATTTCAACACAGTGTAATTTAGATTTGGTTTTTATTTTTTTAATGGAGGGACCGTATATTCAGTATTCCGCCGGCACCTTAAAAAAGAAGCACCACTGACTGCCTTCGTTCTGTGGACGAATTACAAAACACTGTCTTTTGGAAAGAAAGTCTGCTTTGTTTGCATTAGAAGCCGTTTGTTCACACCCTATTTAGTTGACTTCTGCAGGGAGGAAAGAGCGGTTTTAAACCCAGCCGAGGATTCATCGCGTTGTAGTTATGTGTTTAAAACGGAAATAGTTAACTGATGTGATTGTAGAAACGAATCGGTTAGTGTTTCGAGCTGCTAATTTTTTTTTTTTTTTACTTTAAATTTATTCACAAATAAATCTAAAACAATAAAAGTGAGAGTTGAAGCGGTAGACGCTATGTGGCGTCTAAAAGTTTGATTTTGTATCATTATTGAGCAAACTTTTAGCAAACCGGAAGTAGGTCCGTCCTAACTCTTCCCCAGTACACGACCCACACTCAGGAGGTCCCCGATACCGAATGATAAATATTGCTTGGTGTTAGTTATTTTCCCTTCTTCATCCTGTTAAAAACTTATTTGCAGTGCTGCATTTTGCTCATACAAACTCATTAGGGTTTGGGATAATCAGTGCGAAATGAGCAGCGAGATGACGGTAGAGGAGACAGAAACTAAAGGTGTACACGAGACTGACTTGGAAGTCAGAGAGATGGAGGAAACTTTAAAAGAGGAAGAAGAGGAGGAGGAGGAGGAGGATGAGGAGGCATTGCCACATTCTGAATTCTTGGATATTTTTGAAGAAGGCTTGGCTCTAATAGTGCAAGACCCTTTATTATGTGATCTACCGATTCAGGTTCGCGATTCTCAGACATTCTTTTAACAACTAAATCAATAACAATGGAATAATTATCGCAACAACAATATTCTCTCTCTCTCTCTCTCTCTCTCTCGCTCTCGCTCTCTCTCTGTCTGCCTCTCTCTCTCTCTCCTCGCTCTCTCTCTGTCTGTCTGTCTGTCTGTCTGTCTGTCTGCTCTCCTCTCCCCTCTCTCTCTCTCTCTCTCTCTCTCTCTCTCTCTCTCTCTCTCTCTCTCTCTCTCTCTCTCTCTCTCTCTCTCTGTCTGTCTGCCTCCTCTCTCTCTCTCTCTCTCTCTCTCTCTCTCTCTCTCTCTCTCTCTCTCTCTCTCTCTCTGTGTCTGTCTCTCTCTCTCTGTGTAGGTCACACTGGAGGAGGTGAATTCTCAGGTAGCTCTGGAGTATGGTCAGGCCATGACGGTGCGTGTGTGTAAAGCTGATGGAGAGGTCATGCGTAAGTTAAGTTCTTCCAGTCTCATGTGTTTATTAACCACGGCACTGAACCTCTACAGCGACTCATTCTGTATCTGTACGTCTTAATCTTAGTCTCCATGGAGAAGCTCCTTATATATATATATATTTTATAGTGAGATTAGATACGTAGATTCTTCAGAAATCATTTCTGTTGATTTGGATGTAAATATATGAGCAAAAGTTTGTGGACACCTGATCATCACACCTATATGAAGCCATAAGCTGCAGTTTCTCTTCACTGGAACTAAGAGACTCAACCCCTGTTCCAGCATGATGATACCCCCTGAGCTCAAAGCACAGAGCTCCATGAAGACATGGTGCGTTAAGGTTGGACTGGAAGAACTGGAGTGTCCTGCACTGAGCCCTGACTCTGACTCAACCCCACTGAACACCTTTGGGATGAACTGGAACACCGACTGAACCCCAGACCTCCTCACTCTTACAACATGTCTGATCTCACTAAAATAGTATCATGTCTGGGTGTTTGTCCGACTTGCTGTGTGTTTGTGTTGCCTGAGTGGATTTATTTTTTTCTACAGCGATCGTGGTGGTGCAGTCTGCTACTGTGCTGGATCTGAAGAAGGCAATTCGACGCTTCTCTGAACTTAAGCAGCAGCGTGAGGGAGGCATCAAACACATCAGCTGGTAAATCTCTCATGTCTAAGGGCAGCTCATTATATTTTCCTTTAAATGACTTGTAGCAGGGGGGACACGGTGGCTTGGTGGTTAGCACGTTTGCCTCACACCTCCAGGGTTGGGGGTTCGATTCCCACCTCCGCCATGTGTGTGGAGTTTGCATGTTCTCCCCGTGCCTGGGGGGTTTCCTCCGGGTACTCTGGGGGTTTCCTCCGGAAAGATTTCAAGCTCCTTATATATACTCGGAGGAATTCCTCCGAGTACCCGGGTATATTACTCGGTATTCCTCCCCCAGTCCAAAGACATGCATTGTAGGTTGATTGGCATCTCTAAATTGTCCGTAGTGTGTGATTGTGTGAGTGAATGAGAGTGTGTGTGTGCCCTGCGATGGGTTGGCACTCCGTCCAGGGTGTATCCTGCCTTGATGCCCAATGACGCCTGAGATAGGCACAGGCTCCCCGTGACCCAAGAATAGTTCGGATAAGCGGCAGACAATGAATGAATGAATGACTTGTAGCTTCTGGGACTAGAAGGACTGAATGAATGTAATCATTCTTTCAGGAGGTACGTGTGGCGAACCTTTCACTTGGTCTTTAACGGGGAAAGGTTAGAGGACGACAGAAAGAAACTGAAAGAGTAAGTGCTTTTATAGTCATATTACAATCTACATATTTATGTCTGAAAGAGTACGAAACATCCGTATGGTGCACTTTAATACAGTCAAAAGAGTTGACTACTGGGATGGATGGATGGATGGATGGATGGATGGATGGATATAATGCATGAATATAATCGATATAGTGGATGGATATAACGAATATGATGGATTGATGGATATAAGGGATGGATCTGTATGATGGATGGATGGGTGGATAAAGTGGATAATGATGGATGGATGGATATAATGGATATAATATTAGGATGGATGGACATAATATTAAGATGGACGGACGGATGGATAGATGACATAATATTAAGATGGATGGATGGATATAATGGGTATAATATTAAGATTGATGTATGGATGGATGGATATAATATTAAGACGGATGGATGGATATAATATTAAGATGGACGGACGGATGGATAGATGACATAATATTAAGATGGATGGATGGATATAATAGGTATAATATAAAGATGGATGGATATATTGGACTTGCTCCTGCTGTGTGTTTACACACTGCTCCTTCCTTTTGATCTGATTTGTTCTTGTAGATATCTGATGAGTAACAGTGCTTGGTGAAGTCTAGATCAGATTAGATCAGATTAGATCAGACTGTGAGAAGTGTGGATGTGTTGTAGCTAAATGAAGTACAGCTGTGAGAAGGAAGTGTTGAAGCGTTCTAGCCAGATGTGAAGGTAGTCTTCATTTCTCCAAGCTTCATGCGAAAACTGGAGCCCTCTAGTGGCCAAAACTATAAATGTGTATCTACTGTGTGTGTGTGTGTGTGTATGTGTGTGTGTATGTGTGTATTCAGTGTAGTGTGTAAAACTGCAGTGTGTGTGTTAAACAGCTGTAAGGTGTTAAATTGTTATACTGCTGAAAGTGTGTTACTGAGTTCCACTGGAGCTCTCTCCAACACCTACAACTAACAGAAGGTGAATGTGTGTAAGGTTAATGTGGACTGTTTCCTACTTTGTGTGTTTGTGTATGCGTGTGTATGAGTGTGTGCGTGTGTCTGTGTGTGTTAGTGTTGTGTCTGTGTGTGTGGGTGTCTGTGTGTGTCTGTGTGATTGTGTCTTTCAGTCTGTGTGCGTGTCTGTGTGCGTGTCTGTGTGTGTGTCATCTGTATCTGTCTCTTTGTGTGTCTGTGTGTATGTGAGTGTGTGTCTGTGTGTGCGTTTATGCGAGTGTGTATGTCTGTGTGTGAGTGAGTGTGTGTGTGTGTGTGTGTCTGTGTGTGTGTGAGTGTCATCTGTATCTGTCTCTGTGTCTGTGTGTGTATGCGAGTGTGTGTGTCTCTGTGTGAGTGTTGTGTGTGTGTGTGTGTGTGTGTCTGTCTCTGTGTGTGTGTGTGTGTGTCTGTGTGTTTGTGTGTGAGTGTTGTGTGTATCTGTGTCTTTGAGTGTGTGTCTGTGTGTCTGAGAGTCGTCTGTGTCTGTCTCTTTGTGTGTGTCTGTCTCTTTGTGTGTCTGTGTGTGTGTGATTGTGTCTTTGAGTGTGTGTGTCTGTGTGCGAGTGTTGAGTCATCTGTATCTGTCTCTTTGTGTGTGTGTGTATGTGAGTGTGTGTCTGTGTGTGAGTGTTGTGTGTGTCTGTGTGTGTTGTCTGTGTCTGTCTCTGTGTGTGTGTTTTGTGTGTTGTGTGTGTGTGTTTTGTGTGTGAGTGTTGTGTGTGAGTGGTGTGTGTGTGTGTGTGTGTGTGTGAGTGGTGTGTGTGTGTCTGTGTGTGTGTGTGTGAGTGTTGTGTGAGTGGTGTGTGTGAGTGGTGTGTGTGAGTGGTGTGTGTGTGTGTGTGTGTGTGTGTGTGTGTGTGTGTCTCTCTGTGTCTGTGTGGGTGGGTGTCTGTGTGTGTGTGTGTGTGTGTGTGTGTTTTCTGAGAGTCGTCTGTGTCTGTCTCTTTGTGTGTGTTTTGTGTGTCTGTGTGTGTTGTCTGTGTCTGTCTTTGTGTGTGTGTTTTGTGTGTTGTGTGTGTGTGTGTGTGTGTGAGTGGTGTGTGTGAGTGGTGTGTGTGAGTGGTGTGTGTGTGTGTGAGTGTGTGTGTGTGAGTGGTGTGTGTGTGTGTGTGTGTGTCTCTCTGTGTCTGTGTGTGTGTGTGTGAGTGTTGTGTGTGAGTGTTGTGTGTGAGTGTGTGTGAGTGGTGTGTGTGTGTGTGTCTCTCTCTGTGTCTGTGTGTGTGTGTGTGTGTGTCTGTGTGTCTGAGAGTCGTCTGTGTCTGTCTCTTTGTGTGTGTCTGTCTCTTTGTGTGTGTCTGTCTCTTTGTGTGTGTCTGTGTGTGTGTGATTGTGTCTTTGAGTGTGTGTGTCTGTGTGCGAGTGTTGTGAGTCATCTGTATCTGTCTCTTTGTGTGTGTGTGTGTGTATGTGAGTGTGTATGTGTGTGTGTCTGTGTGTCCGAGTGTTGTCTGTGTGTGAGTGTTGTGTGTGTCTGTGTCTGTCTCTGTGTGTGTGTTTTGTGTGTTGTGTTTTGAGTGTGTCTTTGAGTGTGCGTGTGTGCGAGTGTTGTCTGTGTGTGTGTCTGTGTTTGAGTGTTGTGTGTGTGTGTGTGTGTGTGTCTGTGTGTGTGTGTGTGTGTGTGTGTGTGTGTGTGTGGTGTGTGTGAGTGTGGTGTGTGTGTGTGTGTGTGTGTGTGGGGTGTGAGTGAGTGTGGTGTGTGTGTGAGTGTGGTGTGTGAGTGTGTGTGTGTGTGTGTGTGTGTGAGTGTTGTGTGTGTGTGTGTGAGTGTGAGTGTTGTGTGTGTATGTGTGTGTCTCTCTGTGTGTGTGTGTCTCTCTGTGTGTGTGTGTGTGTCTGTGTGTCTGAGTCGTCTGTGTCTGTCTCTTTGTGTGTGTCTGTGTGTGTGTGATTGTGTCTTTGAGTGTGTGTGTCTGTGTGCGAGTGTTGTGAGTCATCTGTATCTGTCTCTTTGTGTGTGTGTGTGTATGTGAGTGTGTGTATGTGTGTGTGTCTGTGTGTCCGAGTGTTGTCTGTGTGTGAGTGTTGTGTGTGTCTGTGTCTGTCTCTGTGTGTGTGTGTTTTGAGTGTGTGTGTGCGTGTGTGCGAGTGTTGTCTGTGTGTGTGTGTGCGAGTGTTGTCTGTGTGTGTGTCTGTGTCTGTGTTTGAGTGTTGTGTGTGTGTGTGTGTGTGTGTGTGTGTGTGTATCTGTGACTCTTCTGTCTCTCTCCTCAGCTACGGCATCAGGAACAGAGATGAAGTGACTTTCATGAAGAAGCTGAGGAAGAAATGAGCGCACTGATGATCTGTTCATCTCCAGAGCTGGTGTGTGTGTGTGTGTGTGTGTGTGTGTGTGTGTGTGTGTGTGTGTGTCTTTCATTTTACTTCAGTATTCAAAATGTCTGCAGTGACAGAGACAGAGGGCTTTTGTGCCATTTTTAGAAACCACTAAATTTGCATGAATTCATGGACACACACCTTCATGGGAAATACACAACCGCATCTACACGAGCTACACTTTCTTCTCTGAGCTTAAGTGATTGACCGTCACTTTCTTTTTGTACTTTTCCACTGAATCTGTCTTTACACTTTATTTACTCTGGTTTCTTCCATCCTCGGCCGACCCGGACGCTGCTGCTGGTCTAGGAATCCGGACGCTTTGCATTTAACCACATCTTTTAAATATCAGGAGCTTGTTCCTGGTGCCATGGCATGATATTTCCCCGTGGAGCACATCCTCACCCTCAGAGTCTGTCTGCTCCGACACACACGCCTTCACGAGCTCGATTACACACCAGATTACATTTCAAACTCATTTCTGATTTCTTTTTTGGACTGTTAAATGTCAATCTTTTCTTAAATCTGGGACTTTTTAAGGCACTTTTGAAGCTTCTGAGGTTGAGTTGAATAACTTTATTTTGTACATAGTTGTTTTTATTGTTTTTTTGCAAATATATTAAACTCCATCTTGTTTACTTTTCTTCCTGTTTATTTCCTCTCGTGATCGTCGTTTAGATGTGATCTATACAAAAAAAAAAAAAAAAATCGTTGCTCTGGTTTGGCTGCAGTTCAGCTGTCAGGATCATGGATGGTTCAGTGTGAAGGTTTTGGCTACGATGTTAGCTGGAGTGCGATGCTGCGTGTAGGCGCTACGTTACACACACACGAGGATAGAGAGTAGCTCTGAAGTGTTCGTGCCATGGCGTCCAGCATGGCTTTAGCGACTGACCAGAAGGAGCTGCAGAGGATCTCGTCAGAGCTGAACAGTCTGATGGTCCACAGAGAGCAGCTCATCAACAGACTGCACTTACTGGACATGCTGAAGGAGTTCCGGCAGAAGGCAGGCTACCATGTGGAAGGTCAGGACTTCTGCGCTCATCTGTCTCTTATTTAATAATAATAATAATAATAATAATACTCACCATCATCATCATTCATTCGTACACATTCTTCCTTTTTTCACCTGTAGAATTTATTCTATTTTTTATTGTAATTTTATTCAAATTCTGCTCTAAATATGTTTGTATACTTTATTCTCTTTTTGTTCTTATTGACTATTTTTATGATAATAATAGTCGTGTTTCTTCTTCTTTTTTCTTCTTAGTAATAATTCCTTAATTATACTTTCTTTACTTTTCCACCTGTAGTTTTTATTCATTATTTATTTTTGTCATTTTATTAAAATTCTATTCTTCGTATGTTTTTATTCTATATTGTATTCTTTTTAATTCTTTTTTTTTTTTTTTATGTATTTATTTTTTATGTGGAGAGTCGCAAAGCTTTTCACTGTGGTTGTGTATGTGACAAATAAAAAATGGAATAATATTAATAATTATAATATTAATAATAATAAATAATAATAATAATAATCATCATCATCATCATTCTTTCATATATGTTCTTCTTTTTTCACCTGTAGAATTTAATCTAATTTTATTTAAATGTATACTTTTATTTTATTCTCTTTTTGTTCTTACTGACTTGCATGCACAGTGGCTGATTGTGTATATGATGATGATGATGATGATGATGATGACGATCATGATGATGAGATGTTTGAAATCTAGGCTGAAGCTGAAGTAGTGTTTGCCTTAGTTCTAGTGAAATACAGTATTTTTTAACAGCAGGTAATCCTGACAGGGAGAAATCGACTGACGAGTACGAGAAAATCGAGCAGGAACTCAAGCAACTTTCGGAAAGGAAATTAGAGCTGCAGGCTTCACTAGAGAAGCTGGAGGGAGGCGTGTCATGTAAGGGTGTCACGCTTGTTATTTTGTTATATGCTTCACATCTTCACCACTTGTGATTTCACCAATTCTCCAATCTTTCTGAATCTCTTTGGTTTTATAGGTGACACTTTTACTGTCACGCAGAAACACGACCCGAGCAGTAATGAGATATTTACCGTGGGGAGACCGCCGCCCTATCCAGGTCAGCGCTCTGTTTATCAAAGCCCCAGTCTTTCATTCAGTGTTCGTTTCCATACAGCTGTCTTTTGTTTTGATGGAAAAATGTCTTGGATCGTATTAGCTGTCATTTCTTTATCATATTTTAGTGTATGAGACTGTGAGAATGTACTAAAACCTAGCCTTTCTTTCAAAACACAGCGAATACAGAGAAGTCCCAGAAACTCGGCTCGGCTTGTGTGAACTCAGAAACCTACTTTATTAAACAGATGAAAATGACTTCCATATAAATACGTTTCTTTTTTGTCAAATTTTCTAAATTCCGATTCAGTTCATTCGTGCTTTTCTGCTGAATGAAACACAGCAGGACGGTTTAATAAAATGAGTTGTCTAGTTTTAGTGTCTTCCGTTACATTTCAAGACCCTTCATCAACCAGAACACCAGTTTTTTTTCCGCCTGTAAAGCTAGTTTCTCTCTGGCCAGAAGTATGTGGACCCTCACACTTGAGCTTGTTAGGTACCTCACCTCACCTCACCTGTCCGAAGGTTTTCCACTAGATGTTGGAGTGTGACTGTGGGGATTAGTGATCATTCAGCTACAAGAGCATTAGTGAGATCAGACACTGATGTTGTAAGAGTGAGGAGGTCTGGGGTTCAGTCGGTGTTCCAGTTCATCCCAATGGTGTTCAGTGGGGTTGAGTCAGAGTCAGGGCTCAGTGCAGGACACTCCAGTTCTTCCAGTCCAACCTTAACACACCATGTCTTCATGGAGCTCTGTGCTTTGTGCATTGGAACAGGAAAAACCCCTGAGTACATCTCCAGACCCTGATCATTTTTCATCCACCACATTTTACCGTTAGCACATCGTCCCGGCTTCTAACAAACCCAGGTTCATCCATCAGATCTGCACCATTCCACCGCTCCAGCTACACTCCACTCTGCTTATTGCACTTAGTGACCTTTGGCTTTTGTGCAGCTGCTCGGCCGTGTAACCAGTTTCACAGAGCTCATGATGCACGGATCTTGTGCTGATGTTGCATGTAGCTTCGAGGCGGTTTGGCAGTCTGAAGTGAGTGATGCACAGAGGTTTATTTGTATGTGCTACACGCTTCTTCAGCGCTCGGAGACTACTCTCTGTGAGTTCACTTGGTTGAGTTGTTGCTCACTGATTCTTGAAGTGAACATACACTTCATTAAGATTCCTAGCAGCATATAAGAACAAAATGAGTTGTGCAACAAAATGTGTGTGTGTGTGTGTGTGTGTGTGTCATTGTGCAGTTCAGTTCTCTATTCAGCTGTTAGTTAGTCGTTCTGTCACGGACATGCTGCTCTTTGTAGCTCTAGGTATATTCCTTGAGATTCCTCGAGTGTAAGCAGAAGCTACTTCCCAGATGATTAAGCCCAGGCTTGATTAAGCTGAAATGTGTATTCCTCTTCATATAATAGAGGAGTTTTATGTAAAAAGCTTACTTTATCATTCAGCGTGAACGTCCTATTCAGCATGCATCGCATCACATCGAGAGCCTTGGATTAAATGATACCACACGCTGTATCATTACTTTTTTTTTTTAATCCGTTGCCTGAAGGCAGCAGCCATGTGTCTGGTGTTTTTTCCTGTGGTTAGATACCAGAGGTGTGTAGCTTCTTTGATAACAGTCCAGAGAAAACAGGAGGTGGTTAAAGGCAGCTACAGACTTCCTGGGGACTCGGAGCACATGGAATTCAGGAGTTTTTCCGGAATGCATTGCACTATTTGTTTGCGTTTGAACTAAAATTTTTATTAGGGCTCTTGATAGAGATAAAAAGCTAAAAAGAAGTGGACCCTGCCGTTGCGCGGGACAAACGCTAAGAGAAAAAGAAAAAAAAAACTGTATTTGGGTGATTACAGTCTGATCTCTAAAAAGCATCCAGGGCTTTTGCTTTTAAGCATGACTTCATATTCTGGTCTCAAAGTGAATTGTCTGTGTGTTTCAGCTCCTCAGGTGATTACAGACATAAACAAACTCCTACGACATTCATCACAGATCCTGTGTCCTCACTGTGAACAGTACGTCACGACAGAGATCAGAACAGTGATCGGGAGCACCGCCTGGCACGTGTGTCTGGTCAGCACTTTCATGTGGTCAGTGTCATTACAGGTTTAACACTGTGGGGATGTGGTAGCTTAGTGTTAAGGAGTTAGACCACTGATCAGAAGGTTGTGAGTTCAAATCCCACCAAACGTCCACCACTGGGCCCTTGAGCAAGACCCTTAACCCTCAATTGCTCAGTTGTTCTGGATGAGGGCGTGTGCCGAATAGTGTAAAAGTAATGCAACGTCTATTATTTAAGGTGTTTAGAAGACTTCTTTATCCAGACACACAACTGAACAGTCTGAATTTTCTCAGTAAATATTTTTTCTAAAGGTGCTATTGCTATAATTTTCACTAGATGTTGTTAACAACCCATTTAATTCACATGTGCAAAGAAATCCAACCATAGATGTCCGTAAATTAAATTATGTGTAATAATGTGAAATGACACAGGGAAAAAGTATTGAACACATGAAGAAAGGGAGGTGCAAAAAGGCATGGAAAGCCAAGAGACCAGCTAAAATGAATCAGCACTCAGAAAGCAATCCTGCCCCCGGTCAGTGCAGATTAATATCAGCTGCTTCAATCCCAACTGATGGCCTTTAGGTGTCTCATTACCAAAGTGTCACACAAGAAACATCTCATGATGGGTAAAAGCAAAGAGCTTTTTCAAAACCTTCACAACCTTATTGTTGCTAAATATACTGATGACACTGGTAACAGAAGGATTTCAAAGTTGCTTTCGGCTGCTCCCTGTTCGGGGTCACCACAGCGGACCGACTGGTCCGCACAACAACTTGGCACAGGTTTTACGCCGGATGCCCTTCCTGCCGCAACAGAAGGATTTCAAAACTTCTGAATGTTCCAGTGAGCACTGCTGGGGCCATAAAACCATTTTGAAGTTTGCTGCACAACATTTGGACAAGCCTGTGAAATACTGGGAGAATATAGTCTGGTCAGATGAGACCAAAATTGAACTCTTCGGATGCTATAATACACACCATGTTTGGAGGAGAAATGGCTCTGCACATCACCCCAAAAACACCAGACCAGCAGTGACGTTTGGAGGAGGGAACATCATGGTGTGGGCTGGTTTTCAGCATACGTTACTGAAAAACATATAATTGAAGGAAGGATGAATAGCAAAATGTACTGAGACATTCTTGATCAAACTCTGCTGCCATCTACCGGGATGATGAAGATGAAACGAGGGTGGACGTTACAGCAACACAATGATCCCAAACACACAGCCAAGGAAACTCTCAACTGGTTTCAGAGAAAGAAAATAAAGCTGCTAGAATGGTCCAGCCAAATCACCTGGCTTAAATTCAACTGAAAATCTGTGGAAAGAGCTAAAGATCAGAGTTTATAGAAGATTTAAAGACTGTTTGTGTGGAAGAATGGGCCGAAATCACACTTGAGCAATGCATGCAACTACTTTCTCCATACAGGAGGCATCTTGAAGCGGTCATTACCAAAGAAGGCTTTTGTACAAAGTATTAAATCAATTTCAGTAAGCGTGTTCAAAACTTTTCCCCTGTGTCATTTCCCATTATTACACATAACTTAAATTATGGACATCTATGGTTTGAATTCTTAGCCTGTGTGGATTGCATGGGTTTTTACCAACATCTGGTGAAACTTTCACATCAATAGCACCTTTAGAATTATATTTAACATATAAGACAAACAAAAAGCTGTACAAACTCCTTTACTTCTGCCGGACAGACTAGCGATGCATCTCCGATCACACTCGGACCCCTTACTAACACGAACCTGGTTTCCAATTACAGATAACATTTGAATGGTAAAAATCTCTTTAAACCGAACAAAAGCTGTGCTCTGTGTATCTGCATTTTTCTAGGTTAGTGAATACTTGTGAGTGTGAGGTCGAGACAATCACGACGACGGGGGAAGGTTTTTATGAGACCCCGAGCTGGCCAGTGTGATTAACGTTGCTGTGCATAACCTGACGTCTTTGGGGATCGTGTCAATCATTTATTTCCTGAAGTTGTGTATTTATCTATAATGTTGTAAAAGTGCTATATAAGTCAATGAATCTTCCAGATGTAGATAAGATGTAGATAAGATACATAATGAGTGTGGGAGCAGTGTTGCTCACTTGCTGCTGCTGCTTCTACACAAACACACACACACACACACACACACACATTTAGTCGAGTATAAATCAGGCTCCAATGCTTTCACCTCAGGATGCATGACACCATCACACTTGAATTATTTACTATAGTAACATTAGAGTTCAGACTGAACCGGGAAAATCAGAGTGAGGAACATTATTCTGGATTTTTGTCACTTTAAAACTTTACATGTGTACATTTCTAATATACCAAAAATGTTCAGATGTCACTGCAGTCCTCTATTTTGAATCTGGAATTTAAAAAAGGTACAGTGGATGAGGCTTGAAGTCATTTGGAAAAAAAACCCTGAAAAGTTTAGGAAGAGCCATGATCTAAAAATGTCTCCTATACCTCAGCTGATGCTCCTTCATTAATAAACCTGTGACAGATGACACTTCTACAATCTTTATGTCTTACGCTGTTTCCTCATGTAGCTGCATCGCCGGCTGCTGCCTCATCCCCTTCTGCATCAGCAGCTTCAAAGACGTGCAGCACAGATGCCCGAAGTGTCGCAGCCTCATACACACGTGCACCAACATGTAAGGAACAGGAAGACTAGAAAAGGAAGAGTCTGCTGCATGACTGGCTACATGGAGGTGTGTGTATACGTGTGTGTGCGTCTGTGCTCCATGAAAAAGAAACACAAACTGATCCGTGGTGATGGGAACGAAACAGACGCTTTAATGAGACAGAAGGATGTATGTACAGTAAAGATCTCTACAATGTTAAGTTTTTTTTGTTTTTGTTTTTAAAAACACTGGCACATGACATGGAAATAAAAAAGAATAAATATTTTCATGTGCAGAAAAGAAAAGCCACAAAATGAATAGCAAAGCAGAAGTAACACTAAAAATGGAGTACCCTAGGTTCCAGTACACACTAGTGCTTGTGTGATCAGAGCTGGATGCTTTAAAACAGGTGATGGGGCTGGGATGGTGGTTCTTTATAATAATTATGAAACCTGCCTCAGATTCCACTGTAGAACCTTCTGGACCTTCACTGCGTGCCTCAGTCTTCAGAAAGCCATTCATCTCCTGACTACAAATTATTACACAGCTGATTTACTCCGGTCTGAAAAGAATTCAGAGCATTTTTTTCTTTAACTGTATTGTTTTTGTACTTTCTGTGTGATGAAGACGATACACTCTGTCTCTCTCCCTGCTGATCGCTGTGTCCCGGCACTTCCTGTTGAAATGAGATCGTTGTTGATCTTTATGATTAAAAGCATGATATAACGGTCAAAGGGAACGTGTGAAAAAACCAATGAATAATGCAGCACCTTAATAAACAAAAGTTCTGCTCAAAAGTTTACACACCCCTTCGTGGAATGGTAAACAAACTGTTGTTTTCTTTGGACATAGCATTTCTCTCTCTCTTTTTTTTTTTTTTTTGGTAATGACACCCAGATGAAACTGTTTATCATCTGAAATTTGCAAATAACAGAACTTTCTGTGAAAAAAAAGTTTACACACCCTTGTATGTTATATACAAGTATGATATATACTGTGAAGGTTAAGAATCTGACTTGTTTGCTGATGTGTGTAAACAGCGTTTTTTTTTGTCGGGTTTGGTGTACGCCTGCACTGAATTTACTGAACCTTAAAAAAATAAATGCAGAAGAAAACTCCATTCTTCATAATAATTTAGGAAAAGATACCAAAAGCCAATCAGCAGTATTAACCCAGGGTTTCTATGGATACCGAAATGATCAGGTTGAGATTTCTGAATCAGCCACCAGGAAAACTGTGTGAGATACAGAGACAAACACCTCTATAAGCTTCTTCTACTCAAATACTGACTTCTCTGAAATACAGCGGCCAGTTCAGAATCCACAATAGGGAAACATCTGAACAAAAACAGGTCCATGGTGGAGATGCAGGAAAAAACAGCATTTTTACTCCAAAACCACAAAACAGCCTGCGTGAAATAAACCAAACGTCTAGAGAAATCTCACGATTATTGAGAGAGATGAAACAAAAACTGAACAACCGGAAGCATTCTGCATGGAGAGGAATAAACAAAGCTTATTTATCAGAAAACCTTGATTTGCATGCAGCAGCCAGGAAGCTGAACACGGCAGAAGTCCGGATATCAGCGTCTACGGTGGAAGAGCGGTGAAGGTTCTGACGTTGCCCTCGAAAATCACTTGCGGGGAATTCAAAAGTACACAGCAAACACGGCATTTTAGTCAAGGATTGTGGCTCTGTCCCTGGAGACTCAGAGCACAAGGCAGGAGACACCCTGGACAAGATGCCAGTCTGACACAGAGCACAAGCACACGCACTACAGACAGTTTAGCGATGCAGTCAGAATACAGCACATGTGTTTGCATTAAGGAGGAAACTGGAGAACCTGAAGAAAGCCCCTGAAGCCTGGGGAGAACACATACACACACACACATGGTCTGAGGTGAGAATTGAACCCTGGAGGTTTGTCTTACATAGCCAGGGTTGGAGGTTCGATTCCTGTCTCAGACCCCTTATATGTGGGTGTGGAGTCTGCATGTTCTCCCTAGCCCCAATGTCACCCTACAAATAAAAGTTATCAAAAGGAAAACCTTGGTTCTCTGAGTAAATTAAAGAGCTACACAAAGAAAAAGATGTCTCTCATAAAACTGGCTACAGGAATTCAATTCTTGGTCACTTCACAGTCACATGATCATGTCATGTTTTTATGTCGTTTTGTGACGTCTTTTTATGAACTCAGCAGCTTAGTCACTATAACAAATTTGAACGTAACAGAACAGAACCACTGTATGGTTGGTTTTCTGTTATTCAAGGCACACGTGCACCACGTGATTAATGACACTTTCAATAATGCTGTTTTTATTCCATTGATAAATGTGGGTCCTGGTGTAGACAGGCTGGTCAATATCACCAAAAAAAAAAAAGCCTGTTTAAGCTGGCCAGGATGCTGTAATGAGTGCCTTCTACATTTCCGGCACAATATTATTTTTCACAGTGATGATAATGACGTGGCGTTAGATTTGAAATTTCTCTGTACAATAGCCTCAGCCTCATTTCTCAGTAAACAAAACTTACTCCCTGCCCGTTTTCTTTGGAACATCATCTGTCTGAAATGCAGGTTATGCAGAGCTGCTGCAAAACAGATGCCATGGTGTGTTAAAGCAAACAAACCTGGCAAAATCACAAAAAAAAAAACTGAAGGTAAAAAAAAAAACACATATATATATTATATATAGACACACCTTAGAAATACTGGAAAGTCATGAATAAAATGGCCGACATTCTTCTGTCTTCAAAGACAGTTAGTTATCAGTGCACAAATTTGAAACATCTGGCCACCAAAACCAGGCGCAAATAACAATCTGCAGTTGCTGAAGAACTCATGGTCAGTTTCTGTAACACAGTTATAGAGATCCAGTAACATCACGCTGGATTTAATAGAGGCTGAGAGATCTCTCCATCGTCCACTGCTGTAACCATGAGGCCATCTGGTCCAATCCTGTGACTCTCCCAGTGACTGTAAGACTTACACCACCTCACAATTTCTACCTTCTTTCCTCTCTCAGTCCCACTGCAAATCATGAGAGTCCAGGAAGTTGGAGGAGAAGATGGCAGCCGGTGCAGAGACACCTGTTGACCCCGGCACGGTCAGTTCCAACCACTCCATGCTGTCCAGGTTGGTGTCGTGCAGGTGGAGCGACGGGGGCGGCGGGGTAGAAAATCTCAGCTCGCTGGTGTCCATGGGTGAATGAGGTGACTCCAACAACTGGCTGTGCAGTTCCTCTATGAGGCGGAGAGCACGAGGCTCCGTGTTGGATGGCAGCGTCCCGTCCAGTAGAGCCTCCAGCTGGTGATCTGAGGCCAGTGCCACCAGACTGGGCATATGGGCCACATGGACCTGAGGTGGAGGACGAGACAGTGCCGTGTTGATAGGGAGAGTGGTTACGCTGGCTGTCACAGGCAGAAGTTTCTCCGGAGACTGAGGATCTTGTCTGAGCAGGGGAGAGATTTCTGGGAAGGGCGAAATGTAAGAAGGTTCAAATTAAGATTCTTTAATCAAACAGCGAAACAAAGACTTAGAGTACAAAGTAAACACTGCCTTCATTTCTCTAATTAACACCAGGCTGGAATTATGGGAAATCCAGATGTGATTCTGACCCTGCAGCATGCCCTTTCAATTTTTGTGGGATTTCTTGGCAAGACGTTTTCCTCACCTCCACTCTCAATCAAGACGTCAAACAAGTCGTCCATGTGCTGACTGACAGCTGTTGGGATCTTGGAGAAATGAAGAACATTAAAATGTTAGAAGTTGTGAGAGAAGTTGTATGGGCAATCATCAATCTTTGATTAAAGTGTGTAAATGTTTGTGTAAACCAAACTAAAAAAAAAAAAAAAAAAAAAAAGACACTAAAATTTCTACAAAACTTGATTTTCTTGGTGTGTGTATGTTGATAAACGGCATAAGATGGAATAAAAAGTATGCTATAAATCTACACAGATGTTAGTCAGATTGTATCACTAAACATGAATCCATTCCTTGTGTGACCAGTTCAGGCTGATGGAGGTGCTGTACTGGTGTGGGGAAGGTTTCCTCAGCACACTTTGGGCTTGTTAATACAAATCAATCATCACTCGAGTATTCGAGTCTTGTTGCTGATCATCTGCATTCCTTCATGATCACAATTTACCATCTTCTAGTGGTTTCTTCCAGCATGATGTTGCACCATGTCACAAAGAGAAAGTTTCTCAAACTGGTTTTATGAACATGACAGTGAGTTCAGTGTTCTTCAGGGGCCTTCCCAGTTTCTCTAAATCCAGTAGAACAACTTTGGGATGTGGTAGAACTGGAGATTCACAGTTTTCTGGCACCAAGACATCAGCAGCAGATCCTTTAAGTCGTGTTTAAAATGTGAGGTGGAGCCTCCATGGATCAGACTTGTCTTGTGCAGTACATCATACAGATACTTTAAACAGACTGAGATCTGGGGAATTTGGAGGTCAAATCAACGCCGTGAGCTCTTTGTTCAGGAACGGTTTGAGGAACATGACAATGTTTACAGTGTGTCAGGGAGCATCATCCTGCTGAATGAAGAGGTGAACTCGGTGTATTACAGTGTTTAGGTAGGTGCTATGTGTCAACGTAACATCCACATGAACGCAGGAGCCGAGGTTTCCCAGCAGAACATTGCCCAAAGCATCACACTGCCTCCTCCGTCTCTCCTTCTTCCCACAGTGCATCCTGGTGCCGTCTCTTCCCCAGGTAAGTGACTCACTCACACACCCGGCCGTCCACGTGATGTAAAAGAAAACGTGATTTATCAGACCAGGCCTCCTTCTCCCATTGCTCCATGGTCCAGTTCTGATGCTCAGGTGTCCATTGTAGGAGCTTTGGGTGATGTACAGGAGTCAGCATGGTCACTCGGACACTCTGGGATCGGACTTGACGAGCCTTTACTTCAGACATGTATCAGTTAAGCTTGTGTGTCCATGAGTCTTGTTGTCTGTTCACCGGTTGTTCTTCCTTGGAGCACTTTTATTCAGTTCTGACCCAAAATGACCTGCAGCTCCGGAGAAGCTCTGACCCAATCGTCTAGACATCACAATTAAGTCCTTGTCCAAGTCACTCAGATCCAAACATTTTCCTCTTTCCAACACATCAACTTCGAGAATTTGATTGTTCACTAGAGAGAGAATGCAAGAAACTGGACAGTTGAAGTGCATGTGACTTTTTTTTAAAATCAATAACAGTCCAGTTTGGGCGATTCTGAGCCCATGATAGCTTCAGATTCTTCTTCTTGGCTGTGAGGAGTGGAACCTGATGTGGTTTTCTGCTGTTGTAGCTCATCCACCTCAAGATTTGATGGTTTATTCATGCTGAGATATGCCTAAAGAAATATTTAGTTTGTGTATTTTGAACTTGACAGTGTGATCTGTATATAAAACTGAAGTTAATTATAAGAATAGAACCTGATTAAGTGAGGTTTATATTTATTAGTCTTTTTAAGTGTTAATTTCCACACACACAGCAGCAGGCATAGGAAACCAATTTCTGGGATTTTCACGAATGTGAATGAGAAGCCGTTGTCTGATTTTTCTGAGAAAAGACCTGCACTTTACCTGCATAGTAGCCTGAAGTGCTCTAGTCTGTTTGACAGCCTCTTCGTAGCGAGGAGGGTCTTTGTTCTTGGGGCTGTGATGGTTGCTGAATGGAGATGGTGGAAGGATGTAGGTGGGCTGGCAGGGGGAGGTTGGCTAAAGTGGAAAAACAGAAAAAAAAGAAAGGGTTTATTTCATTTTGCACGGAGACGAACAGCAAAATTTCGTTATATAGGCAGACAAAGGTAATCTTAGAATAGGAATCTGGAAAAATGTGAAAAATACAGGCTTACTTTGGTGTTAAATCCATTTGGAGGACTGTGTCTAGGTGAGCAGGACTGAGCCACGTCAGGTCTTTGCTGCTCCTGCTTCTGCCCCAGCTGGACGCCTGAGCCAGAGCTGCTGCACACGGACATTATCTGTGGACAAACACACTGCTAGTGAACACTGTGTGGACCTAGCCTCCGTGTGTGTGTGTGTGTGTGTGTGTGTGTGTGTGTGTGTGTGTGTGTGTGTGTGAGACACTGGCATGCATGCAGAGCTAAAGTGTCAGCATGTGCACTGCCTATTCATCACTTGGCACTTGCTCCAGTTCCCATGCCTGACTGCAGCCAGTGCTTTGATGCTATTAAGAGAGGAATTCATCAGCTGACCTTAGCTGCCATTGCTCTAGCAATAAGGGAGATAAGTGCGAAAACAGAATCTGGGCACAGGAAAAGAGCATTCCAAGCCAAGTCACTGAGAAACTGAATTGGGCGTGTCATTATAAGAACACACTAAAGTGGATTTATGAAGTGAAGTGGAATGGAATGCAATAATAGCTCAGAAAAAAAATGACAACAAGATGTTTTATTGAAGTGCTGGTTTCAAGATAAAGTAGTCACAGTACACTGATTCTAGGAAATAAAATGTCAACCATGAACATGGCAACAAATAAACCTAAAATCCAATAAAATGTATCCAAAATAAATCTAATCCAATCTAAATGTTCGCTGCAAAGGGTAACATTCTTGGTGCTCTTACTTGAGGTGCAGCCTGCGTCGGATCTGCGAGCTGCCGAAATGCTGGACTGTCCGTTTGAGCCAATGCGGACACTGTGGTTTGGAGAACTGGCCGTGTCTGCACAGAGAAGGCAAAATTAAGATGGAGAATGATAGATCAGTGAAGGAATAATGAAGTGAGCATGAAGAGGAACCTGTGGAAGATGGATGGTGGTGGGAAGGATATGTTGCTCTGATTGAGTGGTGAGGATGGTCTGGGAGGCCTGCACGCCTGCTGCAGCAACGTAGAACTGCTGTCCCTGCCCCTGGGACAGGGACTCTTCCTTTTCCAGAGTGGAGCTACAGCTGGAGAAGGCATCACGCTCCTCTTTTATACTGTTAAGAGTTTCAGGTTCACCCTGCTGCTGCTGCGCCGCTCCCTGCTGATTCCTCTTTTCCACCTCTAGCTGCATCTTGAGCTCCTCCACCAGACGCTGCTCCTGCTCCAGCTTGCGAATCAGCTCCTCTATCTGACGCTCCTTCTCATACAGGCTCTGATCTTTATCAGGTATTGGCGCCTCCACTGATATTTCCTCTGTCTTCATGATGGATGGAGATGTGGTAGCCAGCGCCTTGCTGTCGCTGGTCTCCTCCATACTCCCAGTGGAAACCTCAGAGTGCACAGGAGACACTGGGGGAGTCATGCTAATGCTTTCTGTCTTCTGATTGGCCAGTGGAGCTACGATGCCATTGATCTCGGTCTGTTGAGTGCTGGTGACCTTGTAGCTCTCCTGGTAGGGCTTGAGTCTCTCGATGAGGTCTGTTTTAGTGCCAGATACGGGGAGACCACGCAGCTTCAGTTCGATTTTAAGTTCAGCCACCTGGAAGAACACCAGATATATAACATGTGGAGCAACCAAAATAAGATTCACACATACAGCCATTTTTTTTGGCCCATTGTCAAAAAAACCAAATACAAATACCTGCCCTGTTTACCCCCTGAGCAGCTAGCGGTCAAATCAATTCAGCAAGTACAGCAGAGGAGATTAATTGCAGCTATTACTACTAAATCTGAGCATAACAACTGATAAAATAGAAAAATATCAACACAAAACATACAATACACACTAACTATCAGCTACCTCATACAACACACACACACTATCAGCTACCTCATACAACACACACACACTATCAGCTACCTCATACAACACGCACACACTATCAGCTACCTCATACAACACGCACACTATCAGCTACCTCATACAACACGCACACTATCAGCTACCTCATACAACACGCACACTATCAGCTACCTCATACAACACGCACACTATCAGCTACCTCATACAACACGCACACTATCAGCTACCTCATACAACACACACACTATCAGCTACCTCATACAACACACACACTATCAGCTACCTCATACCACACACACTATCAGCTACCTCATACAACACACACACTATCAGCTACCTCATACAACACACACACTATCAGCTACCTCATACAACACACACACTATCAGCTACCTCATACAACACACACACTATCAGCTACCTCATACAACACACACACTATCAGCTACCTCATACAACACACACACTATCAGCTACCTCATACAACACACACACTATCAGCTACCTCATACAACACACACACTATCAGCTACCTCATACAACACACACACTATCAGCTACCTCATACAACACACACAACTATCAGCTACCTCATACAACACACACACTATCAGCTACCTCATACAACACGCACACTATCAGCTACCTCATACAAACACACACACTATCAGCTACCTCATACAACACGCACACTATCAGCTACCTCATACAACACGCACACTATCAGCTACCTCATACAACACGCACACTATCAGCTACCTCATACAACACACACACACTATCAGCTACCTCATACAACACACACACACTATCAGCTACCTCATACAACACGCACACTATCAGCTACCTCATACAACACACACACTATCAGCTACCTCATACAACACACACACTATCAGCTACCTCATACAACACACACTATCAGCTACCTCATACAACACACACACTATCAGCTACCTCATACAACACACACACTATCAGCTACCTCATACAACACACACTATCAGCTACCTCATACAACCACACACTATCAGCTACCTCATACAACACACACACTATCAGCTACCTCATACAACACACACTATCAGCTACCTCATACAACACACACACTATCAGCTACCTCATACAACACACACACTATCAGCTACCTCATACAACACACACACACTATCAGCTACTTCATACAACATACACACTATCAGCTACCTCATACAACACGCACACTATCAGCTACCTCATACAACACACACTATCAGCTACCTCATACAACACACACACTATCAGCTACCTCATACAAACACACACACTATCAGCTACCTCATACAACACCACACTATCAGCTACCTCATACAACACCACACTATCAGCTACCTCATACAACACACACACTATCAGCTACCTCATACAACACACACACTATCAGCTACCTCATACAACACACACACTATCAGCTACCTCATACAACACACACACTATCAGCTACCTCATACAACACACACTATCAGCTACCTCATACAACAACACACTATCAGCTACCTCATACAACACACACACTATCAGCTACCTCATACAACACACACTATCAGCTACCTCATACAACACACACTATCAGCTACCTCATACAACACCACACTATCAGCTACCTCATACAACACACACACTATCAGCTACCTCATACAACACGCACACTATCAGCTACCTCATACAACACCACACTATCAGCTACCTCATACAACACACACACTATCAGCTACCTCATACAACACCACACTATCAGCTACCTCATACAACACCACACTATCAGCTACCTCATACAACACCACACTATCAGCTACCTCATACAACACGCACACTATCAGCTACCTCATACAACACACACTATCAGCTACCTCATACAACATACACACTATCAGCTACCTCATACAACACACACTATCAGCTACTTCATACAACACACACACTATCAGCTACTTCATACAACACACACACTATCAGCTACCTCATACAACACACACACTATCAGCTACTTCATACAACATACACACTATCAGCTACTTCATACAACACACACACTATCAGCTACCTCATACAACACACACACTATCAGCTACCTCATACAACACCACACTATCAGCTACCTCATACAACCCACACTATCAGCTACCTCATACAACACACACTATCAGCTACCTCATACAACACACACTATCAGCTACCTCATACAACACCACACTATCAGCTACCTCATACAACACCACACTATCAGCTACCTCATACAACACACACACTATCAGCTACCTCATACAACATACACACTATCAGCTACTCATACAACACACACACTATCAGCTACTTCATACAACACACACACACTATCAGCTACCTCATACAACACACACACTATCAGCTACCTCATACAACACACACACACTATCAGCTACCTCATACAACAACACACTATCAGCTACTTCATACAACACACACACTATCAGCTACTTCATACAACGCACACACACTATCAGCTACTTCATACAACACACACACTATCAGCTACCTCATACAACACACACACTATCAGCTACTTCATACAACACACACACTATCAGCTACTTCATACAACGCACACACACTATCAGCTACTTCATACAACAACACACTATCAGCTACCTCATACAACACACACACTATCAGCTACCTCATACAACACACACTATCAGCTACCTCATACAACACACACACTATCAGCTACTTCATACAACGCACACACACTATCAGCTACCTCATACAACACACACACTATCAGCTACTTCATATAACGCACACACACTATCAGCTACTTCATACAACGCACACACACTATCAGCTACTTCATACAACACACACACTATCAGCTACCTCATACAACAACACACTATCAGCTACTCATACAACACACACACTATCAGCTACCTCATACAACCACACACACTATCAGCTACTTCATACAACACACACACTATCAGCTACTTCATACAACGCACACACACTATCAGCTACCTCATACAACCACACACACTATCAGCTACTTCATACAACCACACACTATCAGCTACTTCATACAACGCAACACACTATCAGCTACTTCATACAACAACACACTATCAGCTACTCATACAACACACACACTATCAGCTACCTCATACAACACACACACTATCAGCTACTTCATACAACACGCACACTATCAGCTACTTCATACAACACACACACTATCAGCTACTCATACAACACACACACTATCAGCTACCTCATACAACACACACACTATCAGCTACCTCATACAACACACACTATCAGCTACCTCATACAACACACACTATCAGCTACCTCATACAACACGCACACTATCAGCTACCTCATACAACACACACTATCAGCTACCTCATACACACACACTATCAGCTACCTCATACAACAACACACTATCAGCTACTCATACAACACACACACTATCAGCTACTTCATACAACGCACACACACTATCAGCTACTTCATACAACACACACACTATCAGCTACTTCATACAACGCACACACACTATCAGCTACTTCATACAACACGACACTATCAGCTACCTCATACAACACACACACTATCAGCTACTTCATACAACCACACACACTATCAGCTACCTCATACAACACACACACTATCAGCTACTTCATACAACACACACACTATCAGCTACCTCATACAACACACACACTATCAGCTACCTCATACAACACACACACTATCAGCTACTTCATACAACACACACACACTATCAGCTACTTCATACAACGCACACACACTATCAGCTACTTCATACAACGCACACACACTATCAGCTACTTCATACAAACACACACACTATCAGCTACCTCATACAACACACACACTATCAGCTACTTCATACAACACACACACTATCAGCTACTTCATACAAGCACACACACTATCAGCTACTCATACAAGCACACACACTATCAGCTACTCATACAACACAAACACTATCAGCTACCTCATACAACACACACACTATCAGCTACCTCATACAACACACACACTATCAGCTACTTCATACAACACACACACTATCAGCTACCTCATACAAACACACACTATCAGCTACCTCATACAACACACACACTATCAGCTACCTCATACAACACACACACTATCAGCTACCTCATACAACACACACACTATCAGCTACTTCATACAACACACACACTATCAGCTACTTCATACAACACACACACTATCAGCTACTTCATACAAGCACACACACTATCAGCTACCTCATACAACACACACACTATCAGCTACTTCATACAACACACACACTATCAGCTACTCATACAACACACACACTATCAGCTACTTCATACAACGCACACACACTATCAGCTACCTCATACAACACACACACTATCAGCTACCTCATACAACACACACACTATCAGCTACTTCATACAACACACACACTATCAGCTACCTCATACAACACACACACTGTCAGCTACCTCATACAACACACACACTATCAGCTACCTCATACAACACACACACACTATCAGCTACCTCATACAACACACACACTATCAGCTACCTCATACAACACACACACTATCAGCTGTTGTAGGAGCTATATCAAACACCAGCTATAGTTCAGACAAATAAGAAGCTAGCAGATTAAAGATAAAGCTATAGCACTCATAGCCACTTTAATACAACACACACACTATAGCTTGTGTAAGATAGAGGTCAGAAAATAAGAAGCTGTCAGATTAACTTCACATACAACACAACGAATTTTCCGAATGTCCGAATGAATGGTGAATGCTAATATATTGGCCAGGGAGTGTGAACAACAAATTAGTAGCCAGACAGAAAGTTTTAAAGAACAGTAACTACGTTTCCATTGTTTCTGTAACCAGTCTGCACTCCTGAACGTCGCTTCGTTAGATCTCCTGTCTTACATCCAAAAATACCTCTTGAAAGAACCTCTGTACGTCAGAGGACTTTATTTAATTCCAGAAAATGTTCTGTAATCTGTAACACACCTTCATTTCGTCTAGGTTCGCAGGCAGAGGGCCAGGCTTGCGGTTGTTTGTGTTGTTGCTCCCGAATCCAGGCGTAGCACTGGGCGGCGACGCTGCATGTGAAGCTTGGCTATTTCCCACAACCACGTTAAGACAGCTGCTAAGAACCTTAGGCAAAGGCCTGTCACACACACAGGAGAAAAAACGTGTGAATGCCAGGAGGTTGATTTAAACGGAACTTCCTGTGTTCTCATCATTCACAATCAACAAGCCATGTTTTGGGCAAAAACAGCAGAGGTTCGTCTGGCATAAACACGGGTCAGGGAGTAAAAGAATGTGAGGAAGTGCTGCACTCAGACTAATAAGTGAAGCTATGCCATTCACAGACAATTATTCACAACTAGCAGTGTTTGCATTCCAGCCTGTGTAATCAATTTCTTAATGATCCCTAATGGCAGTGTTGTAGGAGCTGAACAGAACAGCCAGCTGAGATTAGAAAGATTAGAGATCCACCAAGTAATGGAAATGCTAACATGATTAATAATGAATAAAAGCTATGAGCACTTAGCATTTGTCCCGAGCAACTTGGCTTTGTGCAAAAGAGGTCAAGTTAAACTATAACGTAAAGTTCTGACTCATATGTACCACTTCACCTGACCAACACAACACCATGGAATAGTTTTAACTTATTATTTAATAGGCAGCATATTTTGATTATAGAAATAAGCATAAATTACATATGAAGTTTGCAGTAAATACAAGACGTTACTGAAATTAATGTAAAATATTTTGTTACATTTTAGACCTTTACTTGGGGAAAAAATCCATAGAATTTATGAGAGGAAGGTTTAAAACACCAGACACCTGAATGATGTAATCGAATTTTTGTTAAAAAGAAAAGAAGAGAAAAGGCTTATAATAAGATAGTAGATTATAATAAGAAAAGTATTTCGCTCTCTGACACTTAATTGGATTTTATTTATATTTTATTTTATGTCTTTTCATCTTTCACTTTCTGTCTCTTTGACTCATTTAGTTTTTTCTTGCAAAAAAAAAATATATATTTCTGTGATAAGCATGTATAATCACAGGAGTGAAGCATTACTCTACAGGATCTACCTCCAGTGTGGTACTTTCCATATTTTCCGTTTTTCCTTCAGCTAATGTTCAGTAAGGTATGAGTTTGATAAAGGATTCTGTAAGCACACACCTGAAAGGTGCAGGTGCAGGTAGAATGGCCTGAAAGTTGTAGTGCTGTTGTTGCTGGCTAAGGATCTGCAGGTGCAGAAACTGCTGCTGCTGCTGAAGCAATCGGGCATAGGCCGAGTCCATAGGGGCCTCACTGGGCTCCTGTTTTTGGTCTGGTGGGATATACAGGTGGTATTTGAGCTTCCTTACCCTCGGCTTAGGTTCTTTGCTCTTTTTGCTGCGGCTTTTTTCACTGGGAAGCTTGGGTTGGCTTTGCTGAAAACAGAGGAAAAGACAAAAGGTCAGCATTGGGGGACTCACACCTGGAGCTATATACCGTCTCCTCCAAAAGTACTGGAATGACCAGGCTTATTCTTATTTTACACTGAAGAAACATATAGCTTAGATGAGACAACAGAACTGACTTTCAGATTTCATTTCCCGATATTTTCATCTAGAAGATACATTAAAAACTTAGATAATGGCACCTTTGGTTTGAAACAGGGCTGTGCCTCATCATATCATCCATGTCCAATTAATCAAAAATATTGGAACATGTGACTGACAGGTGTTTCTTGTTGCCCAGGTGTGTCCTGTTAGATCGATTGTTTATACAGTTAGTTGCTCTGAATGTCTACTCTTAGTATGAGTCACTGTGAAGACTGCATTTGTTGTTAATAAGAGTTAACCATCATAAAGACCAGTGAGAGTGTCAATGTTTCATGGCTTGGGTGTACATGACTGCTTCTGGAACATTCTCATTTATCTTTACTGATAATGGAGCTCATGATGGAAGCAGCAGAATGAATTCAGAAGTTTACAGAAATATTGTCTGAAAATTTACAGAGAAATGCATCCAAGCTAATGGGAGGAACTTCATGCAGCAAAACACTGAACTATTTTATCAAGGGGGAAAGTTGGAAAGGGGATGTTTTTTAGACAAGTCAATAAGCAACTGAGCAGCATTTCACCTCTTGAAGAGGAAACTGAAGGAGAAACCCAACAAAACACACAACTAAAATAAACTGTAAAAACTTCACAGAAAACGAATGTAGCATTTTGGTGATGTCAAAAAGTCAGGGTTTGATGCAGTTATTGCAAGAACGAGATATGCAACTAAATATTAAGTGTCAATTTACGTTTTCTCACCTATAAACCAGGTGTTCTGCCTCCAGTGGGATCATGTCCTATGATTTATATAATCAGGAAATGAGGGCTGAAATTCTGATCATCTCATCTCAAAAACACGTGTCTTCAGTCTATAGCAAAAACAAAGCCCAGGCCTCGCTGTTCCAGTGCTTTTGGAGGAGTATGTGTATAAAACACTGAGCTGTAGGACTCAGAATTGGGAAATCTGGGTAAAACCATTTCATGACATTTCATGATTGCTCATGAACAGATATAGGGCTGTAAGTCAACATCTGTCTAGAATGACAGGATGAGGAAACAGGATGCCTGGAGAAGGACATGACCCTTATTGTTTCAAAGCGATCAGTTACAGGATATACATGAAAATGAGTCTGGCATCTGAGGGAGGGAGCTAAAAGCCAGTGAGCTGGAAGAATATCATTTCAGGTTTGCTTATATAAGCACAGATGCTCAGCTCTAACCAGCCTCTCTAAACGGGAGGGACAACTCTCGGGACAAATATGTGGAACATGCTTTGAGGGTACAGATTATGACAAATGCACGATATATTGCCCAGCTTTTGGTTTGTGGGACTGTACTTTCAGCAGGTCTTTAGTGTGTAATAAGTTTTTTATTTGACCTCCAGTGGAAGACAGAAGACAGCTGCTGCTTTTGCTGATCCTTTTCAGCCTTTGTTTTGGCACAGGGTAGCAGTGACAGGGACACAATCTCACTGTAAGTTATTCTTATTATGACTGAAAGTGTCAGGATTCCACCACTTCCTCCCAAAGATGCTTTATTACTGTACTTTTAAAGAGAGCTTTATAGGCAGTGGGCCAAATCAAATGAATCGAATCAAATCAAATCAGCAAGGTAGGGTTCACGTCTGTGGCTCTAAAGAGGTTTATTCCTCATTTATTTATTTATTTTTTTACAATAAATTGAGTTAATCCATGTCTCTAATTACAAAATAATAAAATATTGAACATTTTCTTGAAAAAGATTTCCACCTTCTCTTATAAATCCCACATGTTATGATTAAATGTGATTTAATGTTGTACATGTTTTCTTTACCAACACAATTCAGCAATCGGTCACAGCTAACAACCAGACCCCGTTGAGTCACTGCCCATTTGACTGTGGATAGAAAAACACTTACAGGAAATGAGATCACCGCAGCATTTTGCTCACCTTCACAAGGGTAAGGCCTGATTTGACGGGGTGAGCGGTGGTGACTGGCTGAGCAGGAGTTATGCGCTGAGTGTTTGTCTGATCCTCTGCTGATGTTTGACTGAGTAACTCTGAGCTCTGGCTCATAGGTGGACAGGTCTTAGAGATAAAGACACAAACCACATGACTTCAAACACAAGGGAGGAGAAACTACAAAAATTTGAAGAAATGCAGAAAGCACAGACTGGATGGGAGCCAGAAACGGCTCAGACATACAGCTAATATACACAGTGCAATAATGGATAAGTTCAAACTGCAGGTTCAAAAAAGGTGAAATGGCAAGTTGCTGGTCAATTCCATATCAGCTCTCTCATCCTGAGCTTGTAGTGTGGTTTTTGTGGAAAGTGAGCAATCTACCCTAAAGCTTTAGTAATGACTTTCACCTGTAGGTTGGAGCCAGCGGTCAGAGTCGCAGAGGAGATCTCCGGCAGCTTGGCCTCTCTGGGGGAAGGTACAGAGCACTGAGATTCCTGACTGGCCGGATCCTCCGGGGACACAGCTTCACTGCTGTCCTCATCAAACTGATACACATCCAGGCTCTTTTGGTAGCTCACCTCACTTTCTGTGCCAAAAGACAACACCATATTTTATATATATTTACATATTTACATACAAACCGTATATTCATTTCTTTATATGGAATAATGAGCACTGCTTACCAATGATGGCCTCCTTCATGCTGGAGTCTACAGGCAGGATGTTCTTCTCTACCAACTCCATTGGACCAGGCCTCTGGGCAATCTTCTCGTTGAGGTCGTCGGCCAGACGAGCCCTTTTGAGCTTCATCTGTGTGGCCTGTAATGACGGCTCCGCCTGGGTCTCTGAAACAGATTTCCTCTGACTGATATATTAAAACAAACCATGGCTAGGTGACAATAGTGGTTTGATAAAACCATGATCTTTCTTTATCTAGAGAGAATAACAGAACGGTGTGGTTACCTTGGAGGATGTGCATGCGGACCAGCTCTGCACGCTCGGGTCTACTGCTAATCTTGTGCTTCAGAAAATTCTCAGTCTGGCCATAGTGAAGTGGAAGAAAAACCAACATGCTAGGGTCAGCCTTTTAAGCTGGATCTCTTGCCTTCAACTGATTGTACACAAACTTTCTTGATCCTTTATTGCTACATTACTCCTTTATCATTAAGGTCTGTGTGTGACTCACCCTGGCTCTCTCAAGGCTTCGTATCTGTTCATGAAAGGCAGCAGGAGTCTTCAGTGCTGGAAAGAGAAACACATCGACCATCATTCTAAAAATATACCTGATGCTTACAGATCTCCATACAGTGTATTATCTATGCCACACGAAGCAAACTGGTTGTTCTCCTCGTTTGCTGTTGGTTCTGAAATCGTAGCATTTTCAGTGTTTATAACAATCTCCTGTGGGGACCAGGCTGATTGATCTTATCTGCAGTAATGAAACCAGTCAGCATTCTGCTAGACAGAGCGAGATGAAAGTTGTCTAGATGAATGTTTTTTTCCCATATGGCCTGATTAACTGATTTTTCACCATGCGTTTGCCTGTGGGGTGAACAGGAAGTGACTGTTTTATCCATTCATCACAGGAGAGCTGAGCCTTTGATTTAGCAAGACAAACTTTACTCATCCTCTGTTTAGTGGGTTTGTGTTACTCATTCTACTAAACCATTTCTGCAACCTCAACTGTAACAGAAAAAAAAAGGTACCCTAGTTCTACCCTAGTCTTACAATCCTGAACAGTTAGTATTGTTCCTTTGTGGTCTGACGCTACACAGGAGGTCTGCTGTGCAAAAGAGTGCAGAACAGCCTGAGGATGCACTCATTAGCCTGATGCTCTGAGAGCTGATGAACTTCATACAGAGCCACAAATCAGACACGCCACTCTTTCCTCTCTGCCTTTTCCCTCAGCAAACAAATTCACGTTATGACCGAACACAATACATTATTTGACAACACTGAAAGAAAATACGATAACAGGAACTGCAATATAAATGCTTTTTTTAACAATATTTCTGTACAATACAAAATACAAAGTTTGATTACTTTGTCATTTTTGCAGCATCTGCTCCAACTGTTGAACGCAGCTCCTCTATTCTCTATGAAGTCTCCAAACAGTATATTTTAACAATAGTGACTTGTAGAGGCAGTGCTTGTCAGTTTTAAACCATCTTTCTACATCGTTATTAAAAGAAAATCCGCCTGGAAATTCCCATGTGTTGTAAGAAAGTTGTACGGCACAACACGGCTTCGCGGCGGACGCCGATGTGTGTCCAGTGAAATTTTCTAAACTTTCTGGAATGCATCAGACCCGAAAACTAAATTCAGTCTGATCAAATATTATGAAATGTTCCCTGATTTGGACATTTGCTGTTCGCTTGTTTTCTCACATTGCAGAAAAACTTGCCAGAAAGTTTCACAGGACATCTGGTTCAGGAGCTGAATAAAGTTACTGTATGTTCTACAACTTGCTTCCTGTACAGACCACGCCCACTTCCGGTTTCAACTCAAACACAAATGAATTTCTGGAGCACTAAACAGATGCAGATGCAGATACAGCCACTGCAGTAAAGTTTTACCACAGACACATTGTTTTATTCCTGATTTCAAACTAAAAGCAAAAAGCATCAGTCTGCGTCAGGAAGCATCAGGATTGAGCTCAGATGCCATGTTACATGTACGTGTATGTCTGTATCCTCTGTTCCAGTCATCCAGAGTATTCTGAAATGTCTAGCGGTGTGTTTATGCCACTGTACATACAGTAGGATATTAATGATGTGTAAACTGTGTAGTGTCATCGCTTCTGCTGATGAACTGATAATCCCTCTGATTAGTGGTGTAGGTTGTCAAGATAATATATACTCACCTAGAGCTCACGCTATTCACCTTGAAAGAGATTAATGGTTTATTTAGACTTTGGTTCTACCTTTCTGTTTTGAGAAAAAGCAGTGTGCATACTCACGTGGCATAATGCCCTGCTCCACGAGCTGCTCCCGGGTGCGTCTCTGCTGGAGTCTGAGCTGAAGAACTGGGGAGGAATACACACCGTTCAGTTACCTTCCAGTTATACACAGCTGATTTCTACACAAACAGGTCAGAATTAACCGTTTATCCAAAACTAGCAGATCCCTCAGCATTTTAATAGAATTCATCCAAAGTATTTAACACACCAACATTTTTTTGGCATCTGTTTTTCCCCTGCTTTTTTATTTTATTGTATATTACCATAGATAATTAGCAAACCAGTCAGGAATTGAAAGCATGACCCTGTAATTTGTGCATGGCAAACATAAGTAACTGAGACAACGAGATCAACATGAGGGAGAGACTTTAGTTTAAAAAAAGAAAAAATGTATGACGTACGAGCCATAAAAAACATGAAACCCTGAGTCATGCAGTGGACAGGTAGGAGCTGATTTAGGAAGCTTTAGGATCATCAAAACAGGAAAGCAGGAAGAAAACACGGAGCATCATATTTAGGCCCTTAATTCCTGGACAGTGTGCACTGTTTTTGCTCTACAATAGGGGGTGCGCTATTTAAATAAACACAAAAGTGTGGATGTGCTCCAGTGGCATGGTAACAATGCTCCTCTGCAGACATATTTGGCGAATGATGGGGTGGTGGATGTGTGATGTTCTGGCATCCCGTTTCACAGCCACGCTGATTTAAGAAATCTGATTTGCCTGTCCAGTAGGAAACAAACACAACATGGCCTGCGAGGCTCCCCAGAGAGTGTCCAATATGTCTGAGCAGGGCTGTGAGTCACTCTGGCAAAAATAAACCTCAGCAGTGTGAGAACATGGCCTGGGAAAAACGGCAGATCTGGGGGCGGTGCGGAGCCCCACTCCCTACAGGCCTGAAGGGAAGGGAGTCGCAAGCAAGAGTCCAGCATCCTCCATCACTCAGAACTCTCTGTAAGTCCATGTTTTCCATAATGTCCTCATGTAGCCATGGTGTTGCACAAAAAGTAATCACAAGTGGCCTGGACTTCTCAGAGCACATCCTGTATTAACTGGAGCAGCAAATGAAAAGACTCTGTATGCCTCGAGGACCGCTGGGAGATACTGCAGCTTTATCTGACCATGGATGTGGAAGGTCTTGCGTCATGCTCATGTTTGTGCCGATATTCCATCACATCAACATTTGTCTCGCTTGTATATAACTACTCTTCCCAAAGTTATTCAGTTCCCCCTGCCTAGGCCCCAGTTATGTTATCCAGTCTCTCTTAACCGAACCTCCAGGAACAAGAGACTGAAGCTTTTGGATGCTGAAGTTCACACACCAATCCAAACTGCTCGTTATGGTTACTGAGCCGATTTTGCAGTTCAGAAAACAAAACGTCTTCACTGACGTTAACTCTATAAAGGAAACTAATCAATGCTTGTGAGCGTAAATAAGAACATGACTCGTTATAAACAGTGTGTAGAACCTGTGCTGGATGAAATGATGGAAAACAGAGAAACAGTCATGAGCCAACATCTCACCATCAACCTTTAAACATTAAACTTTGTCATGCATCAGAATCACTAAAGGCTGCAAATAATATCCTTCATGTTTGAATGTAAAATCCATGAAACAAACTACTGAAATAAAATGGCAAGTGGGGGAAAAAACCCTCTGTAACAATTCCACAAAGCCTGATACAAAGCAGCCATGCAATAGATACAGTTACACCAGATTACAGAGAGACAGCATGCACTAAACATCAACATCATCATCATCATCAACATCAGGATGCAGTTTGTAGAAATGCAGAAAAATAAACTTCACTACATACTCAGTGCTTAAATGATTTAAAACAGTTAAGAGAATATTACTTCACTAGTGATGCCTGGTGGGAAATAAAAGCTAAAAGCTGCCCAGTTGAGACTTTACCCCTGCAGACGGTTGGGGTTTCGACCTCGATGCAGGCCATTACAGAGCAGACGAGTGAAGAGCCGATAATCCCATGGAGCGCCGTTTCACCCGCAAAACACCGGAGCGGCTCACGACTCAGCGCTTCTCCCTGTGCAGCTACAGGCACAGTGACACACAGCTGCTCCGCCGCGCCTCAGCCAATCAGCGCAGGGAACAAGAGCAGTGGGCGGGAACAATGGGCGGGGTCTACAAACGAAACACCCTTTAACCCCTCAAAGAAAGTTTTAGAACGCACTTCAAAGCAACTTGTTTGCACGCATGCGCATTTCCCCGCGCCTGTAAATCTCAGTTTTGTATATAATGCAATGCTGGAGACGTTGTTTCTAATCATGAGGTATATGGCTATCAAAATACAGTTTTATGCTTTTGGAAGCTTTTTATGAGAACAAATAATCATAACATTTAACAGACTCTTGCCTGTAAATTGTCAGTAAATTCTAAAACATACACTATATGCCCAAAAGTTTGGGCACACCTAGGGGCTGTGGTAGCTTGAATGAGTGTGTGTGTGTGCCCAGTTATAGAATGCATCATGTCCAGGATAAACCCCGTCTGTGCCCCATGTCTCTTGGGACAGAGGCCAGGTTCCCTGCAACCCAGTAGGATAAGCAGTGTACAGGATAGATGGATGCATGCATGATTTAGACATTTGATTGATAGTTTATCTTGTAGAGATTCCACCGAAAAATGCATTTGTTTACTCCGTCATCATGTAAAGCCCCCCGAGCAGAGTGCTGAGACAAAACTGTCCTTTTTGTGGGGTGAGCCACCAAATGGCAAAAGTCAGCTCTGCACTTAGCAAACGAAGAGACTGAGGTCACAGTGTCCAAGTTTGTACTCTTTAAAAAAATGTTAATGTGCTTTCTGTAAGAGTTCCAAAGTCTCCCAAGAAAAAACAACCACACAAGCTGATTTCTTCCAAATGTCTTTGAACAAAAAAAAAAAAAAATGACAAAAACAAAGCCATAAAAGTCCACATGGGAGTGTTTTTATCTTTGTAAATGCTCTGGGTATTTGTATAGAGATTATTTCTACATAACCAGGGAACTCTTAATAAAGGACATAAAGTTTAAAAAAAAACAAAAACAAACTTTTTTTAATAAAGAAATCACTTTGGGAGCAGCACCAAGGACCAAAATTTTTTTTAAAAAGCCCAGAGCGAGTGAAAGAGCAGGTGGTGATGATAAGCAGTTCATGGGACACAGATAGTGAGTCAGTTATAATGACAGTAAAGTGACTACAGCCATGATTCTTACACCAGAATACTCTTCAGCTCTAATGTGTGTTTGAGTAAAAGTGGAATGTTATATCACACAAAGACAGCAAAGAGGGATTATTCATGCTGGTCCAAGAAAAATGTGGACCATTTGTGGCTCCATGAGGACCAGGTTTTGGAAAA
>JAUCMX010000024.1:18039122-18049122 GCA_033459395.1 Hemibagrus guttatus | reverse complement strand
TTCCAGCCTCGATGCACAAGCCTAGTTTACGTTTGCGATGTCAGTCATGTTCATTCCTGATTTACTGATTTGTAGTTTGTTAACAGGTTCCACCCCTTTGAGAGGTCGAACTAATAAAGAGAAGCCATGTGTCTGGGCAGGAATCAAAATTAAAAACCTCTTGTCCAACAAGTGATAATCTTTTGTCTCATTAAAAACATCCAATACACAGACACCTAATATACACTACAGGCTTCAGCATGTGTCTGTTTCACTGTTTAAGTGAGTAGTATGTAATAATACAGTGAGATATCTGTTTAACTGATTTGCAAAAATATTACATTACACCAAGACTGAAGAATAATAAAGACACTTTGATGAACACTTCATTGCTGCATTTGAATAAAATTTGAAGGGAAGCCAGGGTTTCTGTGTAGCCTTAAAGAAATTGACTGTCTTAAGACAGGAGTTGTGCAGAATTGAGTTTGAATGTCTTGAGCCTCGGTATTTTTAAGCTTCTGGCCTCAGAAATATAGACTATGATAAATACAGGAATTCCCAATGTTGAAATTCTCCATAAAAATTCCAGCTGATGATTTCATATCTCTAAATCCTGCTTGTTTTATTTTACAGGGCTAGAGGTCAAACATCTTCTCTAATGATGTAAACAAGTAAAAAACAAGGACGTTCCTCTGTTGTTTCCGAGATAACAGACTCACTGAGTCACAGTTTCAGTTGTATGGAGCATACCTGGCAGTTATTTAATAACAGGAGATGACTAGAGGATTGAAACAGGGGAATTACAGACATGCTCACAGGGCTCTCTGCTTCCTTCCCTGCAGCCCTGAGGACATTATCCCCTCAAGTGCATTTCTCTAGAGTAATAAAATGCTAAGTGGGAGAATAACATCAGCCACACTGGTGGAGCTGGAAGTTCAGCCATATGTGAAAATGTCAATTGTGGCTAAGTGCCAGTCTACTTGCATCGCCTGGTCCCTCTGTGCCCTCTCATTACGGTTCACATACCACTAAAACATTTCCAGTCTAGAGCATTGGCCAAGAGTGTGAGAACCAGATGAAATGGGTACATGCAGCCGAGGGAACAAAACGTCCAGGAAAGCCACAGTCAATCCAAGAAACCTTTGATATCAGACTGCTCTGGCGACTGACACAGCTGGCAGAAAGATATATAATATTAATTTACCAGTCTCCCTGAAATTAGCCAAGATTAGCCTGGACTTGAGTTAAAGGATCCGTTTAAACTGTGATTAGATGTTGGCATTTGCGTGCAATTCCAATATAATTCCATCGATTTTTCTTCCCACAAAGGATTTTGTTTTCACAGAATCAGAATGACGCTAGAATTTAAACCGAGGAAGAGGAAAGGAGGATGATATTGCTGAGAGTGGTGTGGACTTTAAGGAGACCGGACACATCGATTCACTCACCGTTCTTCCGCTGCTGGATGGAAGGAAGACTGTGGCTGGGCTGCAGCGATATCGCCTCCATGTCATGGGTCACAGCTTCACTGCCTGGCCTTGAAACCATTATCTCCCAAACCCTTTCAATTCCCAGACTCTGGGGCTCCATGTCACCTACAAGAAGTGAAGGAGGAGCCAGGCATTGATGGAAAACTTGAACCTGAAAACTTTTCAGTACTCAGAACTGTTATAGGATTAATAGACTGAGGAGTAGTGCTGGTCAAGGTTAGACGTTAGGTTAATTGTTAACTGCACTTATAAAGTGAAAGCTGGACTGAATTCACATTTACTCTCAGCAGAAATGTACCAAATCCTACCAAAATGCTATCCTTTCTGTTGAATAAATTAAAGAAAACAAGGTCTCCACTTTGGGTAGCTGGCTTTGACCCATTAAGCTCACCACCTTCACTTGGTTATAAGCATACTTTTAAACTTTTTTTTTTTTAAAACCTAATATAAATCTGATTTTCCTAAAATTGTGCAAAAAATTTAAATTCTGCCACATCCCTGAATATTAGAGCACCACCACCTAGCATGTTAAGGGTTAAATGAGGGTAAGATGAAAGATTAGAATCTTAGGAGGCTACACTGGCAATGAAACAATATTAATACATCATTTATCTTCATTTATACTAGTTAGAGCTTTGGTGGATCCAGAGCCTATCCTGGGAACCCTGTGGTAAAGCTAGGAACACACCATGGACTGGAGTCTAGCCCTCTGGCATCCACACTACCATCAGCCATATACTACAAAGTATATACTATTTCTCACTCTAGGGAGATAACCTCTTCTGTCTTTCTTTAACGATAGATTAACAATTGGTCTGAAGATCAGATAGCTGTCTTCTGGTCTAAAGGACAAATCTGGCTTCCACCACCCCACAGTCATCTGGTTAACAACTAAAGCAAGGCAAGCTTATCTCCAGCTGCTAGGCAGTTTCCTGAGACACCCATTTCAAGTTAGCATTCTTCTACATAGGCGGCACATAGAGGAGGATGCAGTGACCCAGTGTCCTTTTAAAGGATGTCAAATTTTGCCATCCATTTGTTACTGTAGCCATGCTTGGGCAGGAAGCTGCCAGGGAGGTCCAAGGACTAATGAAAGCATCAGTAGGAACAAAAGTTTTATTGGCCCACATGTAGGACTCAGAGGCGTAGTTGTTCAATCCTGTACAGTGTGGGAAGAATCACTGGTAGAGGAAGAAAGGAATAACAAATAGTATAACATGTTGTAAGGCCAGTTGGGGATTCTAACTCAGCAGGCTGTCAAGCCATGCCCCAGAGAACCACAAGTTCCAAAGTGCTGACATGGCTCTGGTACAGAGGTCCACCTGCACCTCTCCAAATATTCTTGGATGTAGATGCTGACTGGTAATGTTTTACAGCTCCAGCATGAGCTGCTCTCAGTACAGTGTCTGACAGGGCAGAAAACACACATTGACACACATTGGAGTGATGGTGTACCAACCCACTCTCAGTGAATCTGGCCTCACAGAGATGATCTGTCTTGTCTGTCTGGGTGTTAGGAAGCTGATCTGAACTTGGATATGTTCTGGATAGCCTGCTCCTTGGTCAGAGCACAGAAAAGCAAGTTGTTCAAATTTGGCTGTATCCTGATGAATGGTGATATGGAGAGACGAGGCTTCCTGAATGTCCTGGATGTTGAAAACACCTGTGGCTGGGGAGAGGATGAAGAGAAGGACTTCCTGTCCTCGGATGGCAAATATTAAAAATGCATCTCTGTTACAGGACATAAATATAAATGCCATGCAGGTCCACTGACATGCACCTTTCCTTGCTTGAACTACACTGTAATGCCAAAAGTATGTGGACACCTAACCATCACACTCATAGCGTGGGCCTTTTTCAAACTCTTGCCACAAAGTAAAAGCACACCATTGTCTAGACTTTCATGCTGTAGAGTTGTAAGATTTGGAGTCATGACATCATGTGACCAGATTAGATTGTTCCAATTGTTCTGATTTGTCTACATGCTCATCTCGGTGTTTTGTGTTTTTGAAGAGGAAGTTTTCCATGAGGTACATGGGTAGCTTTTGCACAGAGATGATTGTGGTGCAGTTAATTTCTTCTTGGTTTAAATAGCTGCTTTCAGGTTGTCCTGCAACTCTTTTTTGAGTCATTTCTTCTCTTAACTTCCTCAGGATTATTCTGACAGTGAGTTGTGAAATGTTCAGAAACCTGTCCAGAAACGATTAGCTGTGGTTCCATTAACCCTCCCCTTACATCTTATTAAACCAGTTGTACTGACCATGATGTTTGGCTCTGTAACTTTTTCCATTCAAGTGTTTTATTTATTAATTAATTTACTAATAAACTTAGGAATCATATATAGTAATTAATAAACAGGAAGCTCCATCACCTTCACAGTTGTGTTGTTTAAAATCTTCTAAACCAATAGCAGTGTCTTTTATAAGGCATCCGGTGAAATTTGCTTGAGAACATTTATCTCTAGATAGACTTATTATTTCTATATAACTTTTACAGAGATCTTTAATCTAGTGTCAGAATACTTGCTTGTCCATCAAGTTTCCAAGCTTATAAACACAAACAATTTTGGTCAGATTTATAATATTTTACATGTTTTTCAACTATAAAGTTTAAAGAAAAATATGTGTTAAATTTTAAATGGATATTTGAACTGGAATGATGATAAATAAAAATTCGTACACACCCTTTTGTCTTGTCATTAAACCATCTCTGGGTTGTAGTACTGATCAGCGGAATAATCAGATCTCTGTAAAGCGTATCCTCGTCTTCAAAGCCATAGCTGCTTAAGATCAGAAGGATTTACAGCATGAGGAGTGCGATCTCTGTGTTAAAGCTTTTAATAAACTGTTTAAAAGCACCATACTCTTACTCCACTCTCTTACACTCTAATACCAGGTCCTACAGACTATGAAGAATGTACATGATGAAGATCAGTAGATGGCAGTGCAGTTCTGATCTCACGCTACATCAGATTCAGAAGTATTTTTACTGTACTTAGAATTATACACCAGTTCAGGTCACCTGGTTCAGAAACATGCATTATATTCAGAACTGTCCATCATACCGTATACAACCAATCATATTCAGATAGATCTAGGTTATATGCAGCACATCAGATTAATTTCATTAGCATTTCATGAACTATGCATTTTCTAAGCAAGTTATTTTTCCTGTTTATGTAGAAGTAATACATGATAAATAACCACAGTATATCTTTTGACCATAGAGAGCAAATGGAAAAAGTTACCTCATGGAAGAAGAAAGCGAAGAGAATGACAAACAGTCTGTTAAAGCACACTAGATCATGGTGACTCTGAAAGAAAAAGAATCAGAATTATTAAAAATTAAAAGATTAAAAGATTTGGAATACGCCTGCAACAATGAACTGACAAAATTGGTGAAAACTGATGAAATTTACTTGTCAGTGGATTTCAGCGTCAATTGTTAAACTGTACTGTGAAGCGCGCTGTGGCACGATTTCACTGCATCCAGTCTAAAACACATGTGGTGCTGATGGAAAATGAAGCATGAAAGCATTGCAGTGTAAAATTTCATTCTTATAATAAAAAGTTAATAAAAATAGGAGATAATTAAAATGTCATGGTTGAGGTGATTGACAGTTTTGGACATGAACGCGCAGACGCTCTCCAACACGCACCTGAAACTCTTGAGAGTTGTGGTATGTTGCTCATTTTGATGTCTCAGCTCGAAAACTAGCAAAATCTAGCGAGTCAATGAAGTGACGTCATAAACGTCAGGCAGCTAAAACCCTGGCTAACGTTTACTGACATTATGAGCATGTAAACTCCATGAACTCAGGGCAGAGGCAGGAATCAAACCCCCGACGCCGGAGACGTGAAGCAAACATTCTTGTGAATATTATATAAAGCTATAAATCACATGTGGAGCATGGGACATATTTGTAAAGCACAGAGAGCGAATTAGCATCTAAACAGAACTCCAAAAACACTACAGTTGTTTACTTCTAATAAAAAGCAGTTGCTGTGGGAACCGTAATCTGCTCGTGTGTTGATAAATCACGCTAAACAATAACAGGACAGCTATTTATGGGTGAGGGCCTCTCTCGACTCAAGAGCCCTTTAAGAGATATGGAAAGCAAGACCATGAAAGCCTGGTACAGCATCAGAGATGCTCCTCCATCCTGCACCTGCCATTTTAAAACACTTCCTCGTCACAAAGGAAGGCTTTCACCAAATTACCATTTTCATGAAAGCACACAGTTTATTCTACTGCTTCTGACACAAAGTGTACATCCTGGACCGGTCCGATTTAATATACATAGACACAGCTCTGCTCTGTTTCCAGTATAACATACTGAATTCCTTCGATGAATGGAAGAAACGTTTCTGATCCTGTTATTTGCTGCAGATTAAAAGCAGCAGGCTGTGTAGCTCATCCAGAAATATCAGTGCCTCTGAATGACACAAAGCTTCAGCTAAACCTCACACTGCAATGATCTGTGGGATGGAAAAAGGTCTGATTCAGGTTTGGTAGACAATCTGCCATCCTGGTTCCATATGCAGTAGAAAATCTAGGCATGCATGACCAAATAATCTGTGTAAACTGATCCAGTGGCACTGAGACAAAGACTGAGAGTTATACTGTCATTATTCATACAGCAAGTGTCATTATAACCTAAATAATTCATAGAGTTTCTTACATTTACATATTGATTTAGAAAGTCAGCTGCTAAACAGACAGGTCTGATTGTTCCTCTGTAATTCTGGTACTTTAAAAAAAGTTCATGTTAAAGCAAAGTAGATGATATTACTAAAAAGAAAGAAAAACTGTAAACGCCAAAATTCATCTTACAGAAAAATCTTACAGGAAGCATGTTCGGTTGTCTAAACAAAACGTCATGTGCATTACAACACCATTAGCAGCTATGAAATTCTACCCACAACAAACACTGACTAACCCACTGGCAGTAAAGCTGCAGAGGGTCAGACGGGTGGCTAAATATATCCCAGAGACAGGGCAGAATAAGCAGCTGGAAAATACAAAAAAAAAAGTTCCACATGTGTGTGTGTGTGTATATGCGTGGATTGTGAACTCAGACCAGGGAGTCATCACAAAACCAACAGTGTGAGACTCGCTCGAGTGAGAGAACGCAAGGGGAGGGGGAATTCCAAAACCATTACCAAAATAAATCCCACATTTGAAACAACTTTCCCAGAAAGTCAGTTAAATCCCCAGGGCTCGTCCCAGAGTCTGGCGTACATGACCTTTACTCCACCAACATGTTCTTTGCCCTCTGACTTCCCTCTGGTGGGGGGATTGAAAGTGAAGGGGGCGAATCTGCCTCAGCCCGAAATAGCAGCCATCTGGCACTCCAGGTGAGTTCATATAATAACTTTTTTTTTTTTTTTTAAGAATTACGTCACAATATAATGCTTCCTGGTGTGGCTGCATAGATTTTAGTACCACAGAAATACAAGATTACTTATTACTATGACATAGCAGGTAAAGTCATGATGACATACCTTCCCCTAAATTTAGACTCAAAACATCTGGTGATGAATGAGTTAATGCTGTGTATATAACTTTATATAACACATGAGGAACAAAACTTTTCACAAAGAAGCATTTTTGGCAAATTTTCCCATTTATAATAAATAATTAACAATAAAAACTCCTAAAGGGATCGATGGGGTATCCTGTCTGCTAGAGAATCACATGTAGCTCTTCCCACTACGTAGAAGGTTTCATCATCCCATCATCTCTGTGTTTCATTTCATCTCTGATTTCTGATCACTCAGGTGTGAGACTGGTACAGAACATACTAGATTATTAATGACGAGATATAAAGAATGAGGGCACAGTGGCTTAGTGGTTAGCATGTTTGCCTCACACCTCCAGGGTTGGGGGTTCGATTCCTGCCTCTGCCATATGTGTTGGTGGAGTTTGCATGTTCTCCCTGTGCCTCGGGGGTTTCCTCCCCTAACCCTAACCCTAACCCCGGTCCAAAGACATGCATTGTAGGTTGACTGGCGTCTCTAAATTGTCCATAGTGTGTGAGTGAATGAGAGTGTGTGTGTGTGTGCGCCCTGTGATGGGTTGGCACTCTGTCCAGGGTGTATCCTGCCTTGATGCCCAACGACGCAAGGCACAGGCTCCCCGTGACCCAATCAGATAAGCGGTAGACAATGAATAAATATAAAGGATGAGGAAAGTTTAATCATCAGACAGAAGTGGAATTTTTTAGGGTGACGTCACACCCAAAAAAAACCCCAACAACACATCTGGCTTTTTTCACTTGTGAGACTTTTCATGCACTCCAAAACCATTTGTAATAATTAAGATTAATCTGCATACAAGTGACAGGGTGACAATAATAGCACCTACGCCTCCAGCATTATGTCAAACGGATGATGCATGGGCTTGAGAGAAAACAAAATGCAGACCACCAGGGACTAAATGACACACAGAGACCTCCAGACCAGTGCTGTGAGAGTGCAGCTGAAGCCTGCGTTCCTCATGCTGCTCCCACCCAGGACTGTGGAAACCAGTGAACTTAATAAAACTCAAACCTTTTCACATCCAAATTCTCAGGAATATCGTTCAGCGGTGGGTTCTGAAGTACTGAATGTGTTATTGCCTGAAGCAAGGACACGGACACTGACATTCATTAACATGTGTGGCTGTAAACACTCTGCGTCATCACACTTACAGAATAAACACATCAGGCTTCTTTCTTCATAAGAATTAAACAATCACAGAATACGTGAATGACCAAAAAAAATCCTAGTTAGTGTGACTAGACATTAAAAGTGACCTAAATGCAAACCTTTATAAATGCTTAACACAAAAACAAGCAGTGGACGTTTGCATACACAACAATAAACACAGTGTTTGTTAAAAATCATACTGACACCTGATCCTGTCCAGACAACAGACAGTACTACAGATAAACAGAAACAAGATATAAAGTGCAACCTTTTAAAACACTCCTAATCATAATTCTTAACTTTTACTCCAGATCATGGCACAGAAGAAATCAGGAGTTATATGAGCTGGAACTGAAAAACACAAACAAACAAACAAACAAACAAACAAACAAACAAACAAAAACCCATGAGCTGCAGTATATTGTATTTTCACATGTGAGTTTGGGACTTAAAATTATACAGTAAACTGGACAGAAAAAAATGAAAGTGCTCTCATGTTCATACTGAATAAAACTTAATGAACGTTGCATTGAGGTTTGATTCGATTAGATTTCTATTGCACATTTGTCCTGCATCAGCTTTACAGAAATCTGGATTTAGATTTAGATCCCAGTTTAGTGTGAAAGAGGAAACACTGGTGAGGAAAAACTTCCCTAAACCACATCAAGGGGAAATAAAATGAAACCCTTCCACTTCCAGTAATATTCAGTTTAATTCTAGTTTATTTATACAACACTTTTATCAAAAGACACTATCACAAAGCAGCTTTACAGAAAGATAGAAATTCTGGATGTAACTTAAATAAGTAGATTTATCCCCAATGAGCAAGTTAAGAGGCAAAAATGTGTGTGTGTGTGTGTGTGTGTGTGTGTGTGTGTGTGTGTGTTTGTTTTGTGGGGGTCTGGTGTCTATTGTTTATTGTGTTGTATTATTATTATTATTATTATTATTATTATTATTATTATTATTATTATTGCAGGGATTCTTTTAAGTGTTTAATAAACATTTTTTTTTACTTTCTAATCTATTGCAGCTTATACTACTACTACTAATAATAGATAGTATTAAACAGGATAAACCTGTATGATCTTGTTCGTGGTTATTAATGATCATGAGAGATGAGATTAATATCACAGGTAAATAAACTCGGTTTCATAGCAGTTCATTGAAACATTTGTTAAGTCCGCATTAAGCTTTCTTTCAGCCATTCCCGGATAAAAGTGTTGCTTATAAATGATGTGACATTAGGTAAAAAATAAAAAAGACGAGAAAAACTAGCCACTCTGCTCAGATCAGAGACCAAAAAAAAAAAAAAAAAAAAGAGAGAAAAGGTTTAAGACAAAATGAATGACATAAAACCCAAACCTACCTGAGTGTATGCGGTGGCTTTATTTCCCTATAGCTGCATGTGTAGATGCCAGGCTCTGTCCCTAACCGCATACTATATTTGCATACTATTTAGGGCAGTAGTGTGCAGGCTGGGGTTGGGGGGAAAACAGTGATAAGATGGCCGCCCACCAGCTCTGACGTCATGACGAGACTAGCCCTTAGTGTCTCAAACAAATGAGAAACTCTTCACATGATTTAATAAGAGGTGATCTTCCGGTCAGAGCTTCTCAGCTGTCGATCAGCATGAACACACCCTTTAACACACCTGGACATATACAGTGTGCACTGAGGTCCAAAAAGTCTGGGACCACGCTGAAAATCTAGGATACCCCCCCTCCATTATTTAATCCAGGAAATAATTTTTTTAGAATTGAAAAACATTTTTTAATTAAAAAGACAATTAAAAAAAAGACAAACAAACAAACATGAAAAATATTTCTAGGAATACATTTT